>VFFE01005281.1:0-40295 GCA_008921705.1 Burhinus oedicnemus
GGCTGGGGGAGATGGGGGAATCACCTGCCTTCTGCCATCTGCGTGGACAGGGCAGCTTTCCAGTGGACCAGACTGCAATTACCCAAAGCTGCCACTTCGCTTTGAAGCGTGTGTTAAGAGTTAAATCTGTAGTTACAGGCCCGGTATGGAAGAGCCAGGAGACAGGATGCTAAAAGCTGGTAGGCAGCCCCTTGGGAAGGAGGTGTATGTGGTGGGGAGATGGGGCAGGATTGGGGAACCATGATCCAGGCTTTGCCTACCCTACATAGCACTCAGTCCACCCAGATGTGCAGGTCCCTGCTTCTGGGGTCTATGTCTATGTGGCCCCACTTTGATTTTTCCTCCCCAAATGACCTCAGTAAGGGAGGATTCACTTCTCCCAGGCACCCAGCATCCTTTCCCCACTCCTTTCCAACACCTTCTTAATCCAAATTCTGTTTGTGTCCCTTTTCTCTGACTGAATGGGAATTTACTGCCAAGGAACTGAGCGGCTTGACTAACATTCTTGCCAGGAGAGAGGAAGTGGGTCCATGGGAAATACTTGTAGCTCCTGCTGTGCTGTGTTGTTCTAGGTAAAGAGAAGTCTGGTCTGTTACAATAAGACCAAAAAATAAGGGTTACGAGAAATCAGATTTGTATTCTGAGATAAACCTTGATCTCTTGCAGCAATCCCTGGTGGATATTTTGGTTCAGGTGAAGGTAGAAGAGCATATGGCAAGTAGAAACCCAGCGCAATCAAATGTGGTGGCACTGTTCCCTTCTTAGGACCTGACACCATTTTCTCCTTGCCCCTCTCACATCCTGGTTCCAAAAACCCACCCACTGCTGACACAGATCACTGTGTTTCCCAGCACAGAGGCCACCATACAAGTGAAAGGAAGTAGAGAGAGCTTCCATCTTTGCCCACAGGAAACTTTTCCATGACCCTGTGCAACTTTGGCCACGTAACTTTCCTGACACCAAGTTGGAAATATCCTCTTTTTCTCCTACTTATGCCAGCTTGTCTCCCCACCTCCTTAGCAGTCTTGCCCTTTAGCTATTGATGAATAGCTCTGTTCCCTTTTGGTCATCTATTATCCCACAGATATAGATTTAACTTCTGTAATACTTGCTGTAAATTTGACCTTCTAGTCCTCTGACTGGTCTCATCATTTTTCTCTGATCTCCAGTTCCAGAAATTGCCACAAGTACTACAAGTAAACAGCTGCTGTAAACTCTTGCCAGAGTTAGATTGTTCCTCGTCTTAGGTGCCCAAAGCAACAAGGACCATTTTCAGCACATTTTTATATTAAAAACTTCTGTTTAGTTGGTGCTTCCTCTCCCTAGGACCTGTGCTGTTACCAGAAGCATTTCACATAACTTCTATTTGCTGAGTATGTGCTAGCAATATTTTAGCCTTGACTTTTTAAAATGAATCCCATCTGGACATTTCTTGCTGAGGTTTCCAATCTCTCTCACTCTGTTCCTTGTTTGCTTTGGTCTTCATTATTTCATCCCCAAGGATCCAAGAAATGGTTCTATACTCCTCCTTTGATGTCTATCCTTGTCTCCACTGCCTGTATGCTCTCCTTTTGCATTTTAATTCATTGAGAAGTTCCTTGCTTATCCAAATGGGCCTTATGCTGAAATACCCAGTCTTCCTGCCCAATAAGATTGTTTATTCCTAAGGTCTCAATAATTTGGCTTTAAGAATCAGTCAGCCCTTCTGGGTATCTTAACCCCTCACAGCAGCTTCTCAAGTCATTCTGCCTAGAAAGTCTCTAAAAAAAGGCAAAGTTTGCTCTATGAAAGTCCAGAGTATTAACTGCTGTTTACCTTCCCAGCCATCCTCTAGATCTTAAACTCAATTATTGTGTGGTTACTGTGGTCCAAACTACTCTCTGTGGCCATATTCACCTCCATTTTTCCTTGTTTGTGAGCAGGAAAGAGCATTGCTTTGTCCCTGTAGCATTTTGAGTTTCCTAGGAAATTCCTGGGTTTCCTGTTACGCTCCCAGCAGATGTCTGGATGGTTGAATATCCCCTGTGAGGATCAGGGCCTGCAGTAAGAAGACCTCTGTTAGCTGTTTTTAGAAAGCCTCATTCACTTCCTCCTCTTCGTCAGCTGCTTTGTGATGGAACCCCAATACAACATTCCCACGTTTCTTTCTCTGCTGACCTTGATTCAGAGACTGTCCATTTAATTGCATTTCTGTGCAGTCAAGGAGCTCCTTTACATAGGACTGAACTCCCTATCCTCTTCTCCCCTGCCTGTCCTTCCTAAACAACATGTAACTCATCCATGACCACGCTTCCAGTCGTGAGTAACATCCCGCCACATTTCTGTGATCCCACATGACCCTTCCTTGCAGTCTGAAAGACGAAGAGGAAGCTGGATGCAGGTTCACCCTGTTCCTCCACGTGACTTCCCTTTGGGCAAGGAATCTCTGTGTTGGTTCCTGGCCATATTTCCTTACCTTGTGATCATCTGTACTGTGGCACACTGGTTCCTGCCCTGCTGCAGTCTGAAAAACTCTACTGTCTGGTGTTACTGAGCAGAAGGAAGAGTTTTCTGAGGCATAACGGTGAAAAAACCCTAAAACAAACACAGAAACATAGATATTGAGATGTTGAGATTCAGCATAAGGATAAAAAGAATAAATAGGCCTTAGCAATAAAACATTTTACAGCTATAAACCGATTTTCACTGCTGCCCTGCAAGATGGGTACTATACGTTATATGCTGTGACAGGGTGGTCTTGCTAAAAGCAAAATAAACTCTACTGTCTGGTGTTACTGAGCAGAAGGAAGAGTTTTCTGAGGCATAACGGTGAAAAAACCCTAAAACAAACACAGAAACATAGATATTGAGATGTTGAGATTCAGCATAAGGATAAAAAGAATAAATAGGCCTTAGCAATAAAACATTTTACAGCTATAAACCGATTTTCACTGCTGCCCTGCAAGATGGGTACTATACGTTATATGCTGTGACAGGGTGGTCTTGCTAAAAGCAAAATGATGTGTGATGTGAGTGAGAGATTCATGGCACATTGGAGACTGTCTTGTCTTGCTTGTCTGGCTGAGCTTTGTGTGAAACTGATACGCTCTGATTATCTGTGATAATATGACCTGATGGCCAGAGGGAGCTCCATTATGCAGCACTACAGCAGAAAGAGCTCTGCAAGACTTGGTTAAACATTTCTGAGTAGGCTGAGAAACTCTGATGGAGTAGAGGACTACTTCCAGGCTTCCCTCCCCCAAGGAAAACCGTTTCAATGTCTTTTGATCATCACTGGATGGACGAATTAGTAGAGAGGATGAATCAGGCCCTAAGAAGAAACGTAAGCAGGTGAATGGAGCTCAGGTGATTTTTGTCCTACGTTTTGTTTGTCCGGTGGGAGGTTGCGCAGGCTTCAGCAGGACCTTCTCCATTTGATGTACTGAATGGCTAACAGCCTAAAGCCTCCTGGACCTCAGTCCAAAGCTAAACCCCAAACACTTCCACCAGAGTTTACAGATAAGAGAAAGAAGCTTGTAGGGGAAAATTTCAGACAAAAGCAGCAGGGTAGGCTGGCTGATAAAACTAATCAGACTGGCAGTGAGGAAGAGCTTTGTTGTTACTACCTGCAACTGAAGATAAACTACTGGCAAAATGGCAAGAGCTGTTTGGGCTGAGCGGGGAAGGGGGATGTGAAGATTATGGGATGGAGCAGTTCGAGGAGAATCTTTGAAGCTGATTTACTATGACTCTGTACTGAATGGAATCTCAGGAAGCTCTGAACTGTACTTCAGAAGTGGGAAAAAAAAGACCCTTCCTTTTTTAATTTTTGTAGGTGGAAGCACACGGGCATGGGGGGAAAGGGGAGGTATGCAGCCAAAGGGACAGCTAGCAGGAAGAGCTCACAGCTTAAAAAGTTTGGCAACGTGTTCATATGTAGGCAAAGGCAGACCAGTGCAGGGCAATGCGTGGTATCAAGAAGACATGCTTCTCCCCATGAACAGTCCTCCAAACCTTGGGTGAAGAAAGGAAGCAGCACAGGTGTTGGTGTTCGCAGCTAACAGACTCGCGGCCTTTGCTGTCTCTTCATAGCATTCGGTGCTTCCCAAGAGCTAACTTCTGCTTTGAAGCACCAGTTGCCCTCTCCTTCACCTCGATGATCTGCTAAATCCGCAAAGCAGAGCCAGATACATTTCCACACTAGACCTTGCCAGTGTGTACGGCTGATTGCCCTGGGGGAGGGATGTGAATGCAAACCTGCTTTGCCACCTCTAAAAGGCCACACTGCTCTCCGGACTCCGGGGGCCACAGGCGGCCTTCCAGCATCTCATGGATCTATTTCTGCAGCTGCAAGCAGAGGATATGGCAGCCTAGTTAGGGCACGTGATCCCTTACAGAACTGACTGAAGCAATGTTCAACCTCAGTGAAATCAGTTCAAAAACTAAATAGTCAAGGTGGGGATGACTATCAGCTGCCGCCTTCTTTACCTTCCCTGCTAAACGTACACTGGCTGGTTCAGAGAGCCATTACTCAGAGTATCTGATGGGCACTGGGAAAATCAAAACCAAGTAGTTTCTGAAGTTGGAGTCATCAGGGAAGTGCTGAATTCCTAGCTCTGAAAAGCAAGACAATTTTAGGGGTAGAAGTTTATTATCAGAGTTCTATTTTTGAATTTTTGCTTATTACCACGTCCCTCTGACCAATTTGCTGAAAAAAAGCCAAAAAAAAAAAAGAGAAGTAAATTGGATGGAAGAACGTCAATGCACCTTTGATGTAATAAAAGAAGCCCTGAGCCCAGAGCCAATGTTGATAAACTCTGATTTTAGGAGAACATTAATAGCACAAATGTATATGACCAAAATAGGATTGGGAGCAGTAGCCAAGAGAAGGACATGAAGAACAGTGTATTTTATATCAGGAAGAAAATGTGCCCTTGGGAGCCACGGTACAGTACTGTAGAGAGGCTGTCTGGCAGTAATGCAGTTCTGCAGAGCCTTCAGGTCTGTGCTTGTAGTGAGAGGCCAGCATCTTCCGGCTTGCTTAAATACACAGAGAGACAAGGATGCGCATATAACGAGGTGCCACTCAGTTTCGCAGCCCCAAGGTGAAAAAAACAAACAAGAAGCCATGGAAAAAATGGTTAATCATGGGGAGGACGTAATCAACGCATATGGGGAGCAACCCTGCCTGTGCACGGTGTGGAACGAGGGAGGCAGGGCTGGCTGGCTGCGGTGGCAGTGGTTTTTTGCTTCCCCAAAAGTGTAATGGTTCTGCCGGGGAACTGGTAGGTTAACTGTGCTGGCAGGCAGCCTGGTAAAAGAAAGCTAATTGCCCACCAGCTCCTGCGTAGCCAGCAGTGAATGAGAGAGAGAAGAAAGTGCTAGCTCTGGGGTGGGAAAATATTTGCGTGGCTTCCATGAGGAAATTAGAAGAACTGGAAAGTTATTCTGGGTTAGTGTTGAGATAAAGCTGATCACTATTCCTCAGGGGAAAAAAAAATCCTCTGATTGTATGAAGCCAGATCTAGCACCAGACTCTGCCAAACACTACACACAAACACATGCCTAATTGCTCAATATCAACAATGATTCTCTGTAGTAAGTTTAGACCCCCCCATCTTTCTCCTAGCAATGTCACTACCACCAGCCCTAGCTCACACGCAGGAAAAAAATCTCAGTAAAGGGAGGTGGTTTGCCTGCAAGGGTCACGCACTGAGTCAGCCTCAGAGTTCAACAAGAGACCGTGTGACTTTCCGGATGCGTGCCCAGACCTCTGGCTATTCCTCGTCCCCAAGCCTGCCCCCAGGCCCTGGGTGCGATTTCTCTGCTCAGCCGAGACAATGCACTGTGTATGAGCAGAGAGGGGCCACAGAGAGTCATTTTACTGACAGAACACTGCTTCACCTGAAGGACACCAGAATTTCCCCTTCCCTGCACTGATCTTCTCCTAAATGACTTGGGAAGGAAACGGCCATGGAGGAAATGTTGACTACCCGGCTGGCAGCCTTGATGCAAATGTCCAAAGCAGCCAGGTCTGGATGACATTAATCCTTTCAATGAAAGATTGTGGCAATAGATCTGCGTAAGGGGCGGTGAGGTCTGATGTATGAAGACAGTTTAAAACAACTAAATATGTGTACTGTAGCTTGCCTGAACGATTCACACCTGCCAAGTGACACCCACGCATTTCATTGTGCCTGTCAGTCTGCCCAAGCCCAGAAGGAAAAAAAAAGCATGTTTTTTCCTTGCTACTCCTGTTACTGCCCTTCTGGGTATTTGCAGGGCAGGTAACCTCCCTTCTCCCACTGCCCCATTTGCTAAGGTGGCTCTCATACTGAGGTGCTGCATCCTCAAGAAAGGAGCCCTGTCAGGTAGGGCATTTTTGGAAAGCGCCTAGATGAAGGGTAGTAGACATGCAGCGAGGAGACGTTCTGCCAGGGCTTCTCAGGGGTAGAGTAGATGGGAATGTTAGCTTCAAGAAGCAGTACACAAAGATCATAGCTTCTTATAGCTCTGACCTCCTGAGACCAAAACTCCAGGCCATAGAAATAATTTTTTCCCAAACCTCGTGATTCTTGTCTGACTACAAATCCTGCAGCATTGATGCCTGTCTGAACACAAGCCATGCCAGCAGCATGAAGGGCTGATCTTCCCCAATCTTACCTGCCTCCTGGGGCAGAAAATGCAATGAATGCTCCAGTGAGAGGCAGGCTCTGCCTCTGCCCCTGCCCCCTGTTCCTTAGTGCCTCCCACCCCATCATCTTCTCTCAGGAAAGAGGGAGGTATTTTTCAAGGTAGGGGTAGAAGAGAGACAAATAGAGAATGCATCCACCATCCTTCCCACCCCTCCAAATACAGAAAAACGCAATGAGAACAAAACATGCCTAGAGCTACCCAGCCTTTTAGGCTTGGGAAGGGAAAGAGGCTATTGCTAGTGCCACCTTGAGATGCAGGGTTTCAGAAAGGGGTGAGGAGAGCTCAGCCAGGAGCTGCAGGAGCAGATCTGGAACAATGAGGTTGCTCTGGAGCTGGGTCTCTCCAAATCATCAGCAGGAAAGACAAGGGGTGCACATGCAGGTTTTGGGGGTAACACGAGGGAGGATACAAGCATTATTTGGATGAAGGTTTGAGAGGAAAGCTGGGAACTCTTCATCTTCAACAGAAGCCAAATCACTTTGGCTTTATGCATTTTTGAGACAGGGAGTGACAGGTTTTTTTAAATCCACCCTGCCACATACACATGGATGCAGACAGGGGGTGAAGTCCTTCTGCATATGTGTGTGTGTGAGAGAGAGAGAGAGTAAAAAATGCACAATCATCTTTTTGCTTCATCTAAGGTATGTGGGATCTGATTCAGCATTTGGGGTTGGGCAGTCCACCAGAGAAAGAAATAACTCAGGACAAAAGTTGGAGGATGGTGCAGTTGCAGGGAATTTTAACCTAAGCAATACAGGGGCTTCATAAATACTGTTCCCCCAGTTCTCAGACTGACAGCAGGTTGTGCTCCACCTAAAACCAGGGCAGCTCTGAGAGGTCTGGCTGGAAGACAAGAAGGGGTGGTCCAGCAGCCTGCCTTAACACTGTATCATTTAAACAGAACTCTGCCTTAAATTCTTCCTGAGAGACTTCATGCATCTGATTTAGCGTTCTAAATAAGATATCAAATATTAATACAAAATATTACCTCTACCTCAGGGACTTGCAAGCCGTTCTTGCCATATACTCAAGGCTTTCATTAAATAGGCCGGGGCCGCAGCTGTATTATTCTTATAGGAATATTCTTTTTTCTGTGTCAGGGCTCTGCTATTGTAGAGCTATGAGAGAGAGAATATGAGAGAAAACAGCATGGAACAAAAGAGATGATGGAAGAGAAGGAGATACAGGGAACAGAAGCTGGAAAGTAGGGGCTAGAGAAAAAATAATAGGAGAAAGGAATGAAGGTGTTTGATGACGGAGAGGGAAAAAGATGCAAAAGAACAGAAAAAGATGTGGCGAAAGAGAGAAAGAGAAAAGCTTGTTCATAATGCTAAGGTATAGTCCTGAGGAGACCAAGAAACTACTCTGGGAATGCTGGGAAACCACGTATGATTAATAATTAGCTGCAAGATGGAGTTCAGTTTTTTTTCTCTTTGGCTTTTTCCATTCTTTTCCCTTTGCTCAGATTGCAGGGCGAAGTTAGCCAGTTCGACCTGCAGGAGCCAGGCCCCGGCCTGGCAGGCAGAGAAACAGCAGACACGTGTTCATACCTCAAATAGGTGAGGTGCAGTGTCCTCCGGCTGGTGGGAACTACATGGTCTGTCAGTGGTGGAGATCCCCCATAAATCTAGGCAACTCTTACCCTCCTATGGTCTGTGCTACGCAGCCAGTCTGACTCGATGACTAAAACAGCCCCAAGCCGTTTTGGAAGTATTATCTTGGACTGCAGTGCTGTTTTGTGCTGAGAATTAAAGATCTGCCGTGGCTCTGTGGCTGCCTTTAGCTGGTCCGGTGTTGGACAAATTCTTTCCCTGCTACACTATAGCACAACACAGTATTACTGAGTAATACCAAAGGGTTTTGGTTAAAGACGATCTTCCAGATGAGAAAATGAGTTCAGCTCTCTCCACAATGCTATGTCACAGATGATCTTGTTCTCATGTCTTGCTGATTTTTAGGGATTGCTACCCAAACCTCTGAAGACAACAAAAAGGAAGACAGATGAAGGAGCAGTACAGTGTTAGTTGTGATTCTCCAAGCTCCCCATCTGCTTCCACGGCAGACGGTCAGTAGAGGGGAATAACACATTCACAGTCGGTGGGAACAGACCGTCTCTTTATTTCTTGGAGATCAGATTTTTACAACATGGCTCATTTCACCAAGTGAACGCAAATGTAATTCCTGGGTCTGCTGAGTTTCAGGCTAAAAGGAATCACAGTTTGATCAAGCAGTCTGACCTTTTGTGCACTGCAGGTCTTTTGCATTCTTACTCCGTTGCCACTGTAATGACAGGAAGAACTTGTGTGTGATGAAAGCATCTTCTTTTCAGATGAGTATTTAGTCTTGATTTAAGGACAGCAGGGGATGGGAGTCTGTATCTTACGCCAGTAGCTGTTTCCTGGTTAACTACCCTCCCTGTTGAAATTCATGCTTCATCTCCAGCACAAATTTGTCCAGCTTCAGTTTCCAGTCAATGACTCCTACTCTGGTTTTTTCTGCTAGATTAGAGACCCCTTTAGTAGCTGGCATTTTCTCCCCATGAAGTTACTTGTACATTGCAATCAAGTCACTTCTCAGTCTTCTTTTGGTAAGCTAAACAAACTAAACACTGAGATTCCCATTGAAAGGCACTTTCTTCAGCCCTCGAAACATTTTAGTGGCTATTTTCTTTTCCCTTTGATTTTTCAGCATCCTTTATGTGATGGAGACCAGAACTGAACATGCTATGCTAGACTTAGTCTCACTAATACTGTTACACAAACATAGAATAACCTCTCTACACTGGAGAAGTAAGAAACATTTTTTTTCTTCCGCATTCAAGGCTCTTATTAGCCCCCTTTATCACACGATGGCACAAGATGACCATCACTTGTCTGCCATAGCCTCTACATCCGATTCAGAGTCGATGTGTATAGAGGCACTTTTGGTAGGAATGGCTTGTGCTCTTTCTTCTTAGCTTTGTGTTGAGCCACGTCAAAATGCATTTTGTCTGTAAGCACCCACTTGCTTTTGAATGTAATTCAGGGTCCATGACTGTCTTTTTTCTTATATTTACCACTGTGCCAAACTTTATGTCTCTATAAACTTTACTGGCTGCGATTTTTTATTTACTTCCAGATCATTAGGCATCAGGCGCAGTTCTGATTGTGGAGCTCTGTGAGACACTATCCCCATTTAAAGAGTTGTTCTTCCTGACAACTCTTTCTAGAGGTCTTACAGCTGTTTATTCTTAATCCATTTATGATGTTCTTTATGGATGTTGTAAAATCATCACAGGTCTATTTTTTAATCAGAATATCATGCGCTACCAAGTGAACAGAAATCTGTGTGGTTATCTTCAGCAGCTGAACTTGTGAATCCAAGAAAATCACAACAGGTTTGACAGGTTGTCTTTCAGCAAGAACATCTTGATTGGCATTAATTATATTTCTGCTCAATACTTTGTCAGCAGCTGACGTCTGGCTATCTGACCTACCATTACTTGGAACTAGCTGCTTGCATCTTTTGCTACATTAACACAGCATTAGTGTTCCCCCAGTCTTCTGAGATTTTTTCCTCCATGCCAAGATTTGTTTACTGTAGATTACTGTCTGTAATCAATAGGTGACACAGTGAACTCTTCAGGACTCTTGGGTACAAGTCATTCAGATCTGGAAACATTAAAATATCTAACCTTAGCAGGTGATGTTTAATATCTTCAGACACTAATGGTCTGGAAAGTACTTCTTCATCCTCTTACAACGTTTTTTGTTTTTTTTTTTCCTAATACATACCAGAAGTACTTAAGTCAGTCTCCCTTTTTCCAATATGTAATAAAATATTATCTCCACTAGTCATGAACCCATGCAATTGATAGAACTTATTTAGTTCCTAACACACTTAAACTTCTCCTTATTGTCCTTAGCTCTACCAGTCACTTGTTTTCAGCTTGTCTTTAGTTTCCTTTATCAATTTGCTATATTCATGACTTCTAATTTATATTGACTGCTGCCTGTTTCTTGATACAGTATAACCCATTTATCATACATGTTCTTCCCAGCTTCTGATTGCTGCTTTGACTTTGCAGCTGAATAAGGATGATGAGCTCTCAGCCAAAGCATGCCTTTTGTTGATTGCAAAGCCATACTTTTTTCTAACAAACTCTTCTGTAAGACCTGCCAATTTTCATTCATGTTTCATGCCTAATTTTTCCCCCATCAATTTTGCTTGTATTTTTCTTCTACTGTTGAGAAATTAGCTCTTTGCAACTGCCCTCTGTTTGCCCACATTTAATGTAATCATCGCACAGTCATTATCATCTGTAATTTTAGAAACATTTAAACTGCATCAGCTCCAGCATACATCCTTACAATCAAAGCTCCTTAAAACAGTGCTTTCATTTTTTCCTTCAGCAGTAGATATGAAGAAGATACAGGTGCTTAAAGAATCACTCACCTTATTTTCTGGTTTGATTTAGCAGTCTGGAACATCCCTGTACCAGCATGCCTCACGGGTTTTATTAGGTAACACATTAATCCGTATGCATTCAGCATCCTTTGGTTCTGGATTATCAATAACTCTAAATCAAGTAATGATGTCTTTAATGCAGACTGCCACCTCCACTTCTTTTATCTGCTTACTTATTCCTAAACTGATTAAACCCATGGATTTTAACATTCTAGGCATGTGAATTGTCCCACCAGGTTTCAGCAATGCCAATTATATCAATGAGAATTTCTAATTTCTTTTGCTTGTTACAGAGTCTCTTTGCATTGCAACATGAGCAGCTGAAACATTTCTTCCCATACGTGTTGCCACATCACTGCAGTTTATCTGTGATGAGCTGAGTTCAATGTCAGTTTTTCACTCCTGCACTCTGTGGCTTGACTCTCAGGGTGTGGAGTATGTGATCTGGTATATCAGGATTGTATCAGCATCCTTGTTTTGTAACAGTGCTAGAGGCTAGCTTCGGAGGTGGCTTGCTCTTTTGCCTACAAGAGCCGTAAAAACTACTGCATTGGAACTTGGCACCTGTCAAGTCTGTCTGTCTTCAGTAAGCTCATGATATGATATTTTATGCCAAGACATACTAAATAAAGGAAGGCAAAAATGTCTTTGCGGCTCTTATTTGCAGCTGCAGGGAGTTTTGTGAGGAGTTAGTGCAGAAGGTACCTCTTGTACTTTGGTCCAAAGATGATGCGATAGATTCTAGGACACAGCTGAGTATGTGCAACTGCTCTAGAGGGCAGGGAGTCCCTTAACTAGTAGCCATAAGGCAAGTCAGAATATTTCCCTCTGTGCTTCAGATAAATGTCTTTCTTGCCTGAGCTGCTCTCCCTTTAGTTAAATATCACAGGGTTTATTGAAATTGGGCCAGTGGTGCTGGCCATGTCACATGCTTAGCTGTTTAGCAATAGACTGGGAATCAGTGACATCTCTCCATCTTCCTAGGGGTTTCCAGAGGGTAGTGTTTTAAGTTGTGCAGGGAGAAGCTTCTGAGGCAGATTGGCAACTGTTCATCATAACAGGATGTTTCCTCTGTAGCCCTCCTGGGACCTCAGTTACAAGGACTGATTGCTGAGCAGGGGACAGACAGTTAGATGGGAGGAAAATCTTTGCGGCAGAGGACATCAGATACCAAATAATAAATCTGAGACAGGAGATCTTGCAATACTGATAGTCATACACATATAGATAGAGTGATAATACAGATTGAAATTTAAGTATAATCCCTTGAAAAACTTCTTGGTTGTGTGAAGACCCAGTCCCACAGATGTTGAGGTCTCACTCATCAGTTTCAAATCCTTGGGAACACCAGGAAAGAGAAGTTGACTCAACTGACAAGTGTTTCCCAGCCCATAGCAGGCTTGTTGGGTTCTCCTGGAGCAGGTGCGGGGAGAGAGCCGGCGTTGGTTCTTCCTGGAGCAAGACAGGCATCTGCCCAGCCACTGTCCTCACCTCCTCTGTAAGGGAAAAACTCATTGGTTACAGTGCTTGATGTTCCTCCAGCAGGGGCTAATAGGGAACAAACCAAAGCAAGAAAAAAACAAATCTCCCTAGCACAACACATACCTTTATCAGAAACTTGCTCTTGGCCCATGCTTATCATTAGTTTAGACTCTCAGCCACGATATCTGATGCTTTTATCACTAAGTGCAACACCAGACAGAGATCTTATTTGCTTATGTGCCTCAGCTTGCTCTTGTACAGCATAAACAAACAAACAGTAAACACCCAAGAGGGCAATGAGCGGTTTATCTGGGAAATGCAGTGTGTAAAATGGCAATTAGTCTAAAACCTGATTCCAGTGTATGCTCACAGTGCTGTCTCTATGTAAAAACGTGGGATATTGTTGTCCAGCTTGCTGCAAGCCATAGGTGTCCATTGCCACTGAACATGGGTCAGGATAGGTACCTTATTCCTTTGCCCCAGATTGCAACCGCTTTCTCTGTCTGCCTATGATTCATCTCTTCCCCTGTTGCATTCAACGCATTGTGAGCATTGAGTCACCAGTACCAGCAGTTGTGTCACTCTGGGCTGAGGAAAAGCTTGGGTGCCTGCTCCATGCAAATCATTCAGGACATGCTTGGTCACCTCTCAGCTGAGTCAAGCATTTAAAAGAGAATACCTCAGAGGAAGGGGCACATCAGCTGTTTCCTCAGCCTTTCATACTGCTGCCTGCACGGAAGAGGAGCTCAGCTCCATCTGAACAGTATTAATCATGGCCGGATTGTCAGCAGTGCTACAGGCAAAAAGGTTTAACAGTAGTGTGGCTGAAGAGAAGCGTATTTGTCACAAAAGCTTAGGGCTACCTGATGGTGGCAGGGGGTTCGGGAGTGAAACCCTGGGTTGATGGGGATATGGTGTCAGGTGGCTGTTACCTTTCCTGTCCCTCAGAGTCATGGGGTCCTGCTGTGCCAGTGAAGACTACAGACAAAAAAATCATGGCATGGCATTGCAGTATGCCTCAGTGGTGCTTAAAGAGCGATCTTGCATGGAGCCACCTCAGGACATGGGCACCACAGTTCATAATGCCTAAGCTCTGAGAAAAGCATGATTTACACCCCAAGCCTCCCTGTGCAAATGTGCTCCATGCCTTCAGGACTGAAGTGTCAGGATTTATTCTACCAGACTCTGAGATAATATGACAAATTTGCATTCTCAACTAGGTCTTACAAAGTCCACCGCTTCCCCCAGCATGTAGCTGTACTTTACACCATCACTAGTGGCTCTCTTTATTTCAGCGGGACAGATGAGAGAATAAGATATAATTCATCATGAATAAAAGAAATAGCAGATAACACTTCAGGAAACTAAGATGAGTAAACTGTCCTATGGGTCTGATGTTTAGCCTGCAGCAGAGAGAACCAGGAGTATGACCAGAAGTTTAGCTTGCAATGGGGCAAAATTCTGCAGGGTTTCATATCAGACACACTTTACTAATTAGACAGCTGGAAAATTCTACAGATAGATGTGTAATTATTTAGGAACATATAGAATTCTCTAAGACGACTGAATCTGGCCCCTGCTAACAAAAGCAACTGTACCACAGTGCTTCTTATAAACTGATCAAACCCAAAGTAGCTATGTGGCTTGACCCCTCCCTCCCTTGGACCCCACATAATATAAGACCAAAGACTATGAAAGACTTCAAAGCATCTAAATGAAGAGCGTCAAAAACTGCTATAGTGGCAGAGACAGTTCAGCTGCTGAACACTGAGCACTGATTCAAAGGAATCATCTCACTGAGCCCTAAATGTTACAGGACCTAAATTAGCTGTCCCTAGCGATCCGGTTATTGAAAACTTGTGCTTCATTGCAGTGTTAGTCAAAAACAAACAGAAAGATGTTGGCAGAAATATGTATTGAAACTTATGTTTGTGATTGCAGAATTTTCATTCTGTGGTGGCTTGTGCTGACCGGGAGTGGTTACAACTGACCTGCAGGATGGCGAGTCTGAATGCGGAGTGGGTGCTGCTTGTCTTTAAGTCTGCCTATGGTTTTAAATGATGCTGTATTAAAGAGTAGCTATTATAATAATATATGATAAACCACTTGCAAAAATGATCCAGGCTGGGAATTTTCACAGTGTTTATCTTAATGGAAAGAGTCCCAAGAAATGCTAACGCTACTTTTCCTGTTCCATTTGCTGTTTTATATTCCCCTAACCTAACTATTCTTATTTGTCTCTTCTTTAAATTAAAGGATCACATCCTTCTCAATCTGTCTTTAACAGCAGCCTCCCAAGCAGATAATCATTCATGTCACCAGTCTCTGAACTTCTTCCATTTCTACTGCAACTGCTTGATGGCTGGTGACTAGGACTGAACACAATATTCCAAGTGAAAGTACACTATTGATTTATTGAATGGCTTTATATTTTCAGTAATCTCTTTCATACACACTGTCTTGCTACAGATGCTGGAAGAGTAAATGGATAAAAAATGTCTCTCAGATGCACTAAAATGGAAAATCTCAAGTACAATCTCTTCCTTCCCCCTGGAAAAGTAACACATCTGACACCCTCTGTGCTGCAGAAAGTGCACATCCATCTTGGCTTTTCAGGGAGGTGAACTTTTGACTTTCAGTGTGACTTTCAAGAAAGTTGGCTTTTATTGTGTTACTGCACATTTTCAAAGTACCTGTCTCTTATTTATAGAGGTGGGATTCAGTTAGCTGAAAATGTGAGTATCTTTTATTGGGCTGATGTATGTTAAAGAAGGGGATGCTAAAGGACTTTTATTTGCCAGTAACCATTTCTGTAGGTGGATTTAGCATTAGGCATCTGTAACTGTTTTAACAAAGGATTATTTTTTCATATAAAATATATAGGTCATCTGTAATATCATGTCTTATAAATATGATGGCATAAAAATATATACTAAAACTGAATTCCTGAAACCAGGCCCAGAATATGTACAGAGGCACTCAGATTAGGTATTAGAAACCTCTTTTTCTTTAGGGCCTTTGTTATGAAATTTCTGTCTGTGTTAAGAATCACTCCTATGAATATACCAGCCCTTGGAAGGAAACACATTAGCAGACTAAAAGCATGTTGTGCCCTAAAAAAATAATTTTAAGCGAGGGAGAACCCCCCCATTCTGTATCCTGTGGGAAATAACAATCAAGAACTTTTAGGAAGTCAAGAGTCACCAATTCCTTCTGGCCACCTCTTGGCATGCTCTGCTCCACCACCTCCTGGATCCCTAAAAGGTGCAGTTGGACTTTAAAAGTAGGGGGAGCAGGCTCCTCGTGTCCCTCAAGCAGCAGTGCAGACACCCTCACAGGCAGCTTTGGACTGAATGCTGGCAGCCTTCCTGCTGACTCTGAGAATTTTCTGCTCCTGTAAGGACTTAAGGATGAAGCTTCTAGACATACAGGCACTTAGACTCTATCTATCTTGGCATATGCCAGTGTAGATAAAAGAGTATATGGCTATGTGCTGAAGCTCTCTGCTAGAGCCAATTGACAAGGAATAAACGAAAAATGTAACTTGTCGTTACCAACGAGTGCCTTCTAGACAATAAGGATCACCCCCACTGATCAGGAGCCCAGTCTCACAGAGTGCACCATGAAACAGGCAGTAAGATGACTTTGCATCCACCTTTCCATCTGTTGTCCTCTCCAATGTCCAATACTACAGTTTCTCAGTGTGCAGCCATACTGCATGGTCCACGAATTGATTCAGGAGTTAGTCCTAATAAAAATAGGCAGCGGTGTGAATAATGACATGCCTAATTTACTTTTTTTGGCTATCGAAAGCCACCTGAAGTTATCGGTATTGGTGGAGAACCAATTCAGTCCTGGAGAGTAACTCCATTATAGCCATGATTACAGAAACGAACATTAGGAATTTGCAGAACCATTCACGTGTGGTATCACATGTGTTACACATGTTTCCTGTCCACAAAGATCTTCCCCGGGTGCTTATAACAAGCACTGACCTATTATAACGGACTTGCAAGTATGAAATATGAATCTTTAACACTGAGTGTATGTTTGGGATTAAGAACAGTTGTGCCTGTGAATTTTACACAGCACGTGTTTGATGTCAGCTTACCTATCAGCAAGCAGCACAGGTGATTAACAGACATGGATCTAAAAAAGACATGTCTAAGGAGGTTAGGACTCCATGCAAATACCTGTGGATTAAACAGCATCTTAGAGAGTTTGCTAGACATGATGCATTCTAAAGTGGCACGGAGAGCTGCTCAGTCTGTTATTTGATCTTGCTCATGTTTATCACCAAAGAATCTGAATATCTAACAGCGAATGCATGCAAATCCTGCAGTGAGAGAGCAGGGTGGTCGGTCAGCAGAGTAGTTACCTGGTAGAGAGAGTTCCTCTCTGAACAGCTCTTTTAGCATCACATTCTCCTGCTACGATCAGATATATTGCTGTGGTGGGAAGACGAGTGGATAAACAGATGCATAAAATGGATGATATGGTTCAGGATGGTATGGTTCAGATCATTAACCATTAGTTTAGTGGGTCAAGTGCAGTGTCCGTCCTTGGAGGTTTTCAAGATCAGACTGGACAAAGCCCTGAGCAACTCAGTCTAATTTCATAGTTGACCCTGCTTTGAGTGGGGAATTGGACCAGATGACCTCCTGAGGTCCCTTTCAACCTGAATTAAATTACCCTATGATCCTTTTTTTTTTTTTAATTTTTGAAACAAGAGTAATCTACATAATCTAAGAGCCTACAACTCAGTAAAAGCCACCTGACAGATCCTGTTGCCAGGGTCCCAAATCAGTGCTCTGATGCCAGAACATCTTCAAAGTCTGGCATGCTTTCTCAGCTGACTGCAATCTTGCTATTAGTTTCTCTCCTTGCAATGTACACTTTGAAAGTATTCTGCATTCAATGAAGCCAAAGGTCTAGAAAAAGAATATCAACAGGGAGTTTGTGGCTGTGAAATGCACAGCCAGAGGTCACACTAAAATTGATGAACAGTAACTATAAACTCCCATCACTTTACCCAAACACATTTACCTTTCATTTGAACTAGCAAAATGTGGTGGCTGTTTTCCACACATGATGTCCCCACAGAAATACACAGCTTTCATTTTTTTTCCAGTTTCCCCCACCTCCAACTTTGTTTCATTTAGGAATGAACACTAAATCATAATTTCTGTTTCATTTCATGCAGACCATCTTTTTTCAGTCATATCAAGCAATTTCATCCTATTTCGGTTCTAACAGAAAAATGTTTGTTTGTTTTAATACCCCTTTCTCAGCTTAAACAAACAAAAATTTGGAGAAGAATCAAGTGCTTTTTTTATTCTGAAGAATTAAAATCTCTAAGGGAACAAACATTTCTCATGAGAATTCGTTCCTTTGGAAACTCAGTTTTTGTCCAGCAAAAAAAATAAAAGCAAGTCTTTGATGAACATACTAGCAGCTCACTCTAACCAAAATAATAAATGAAACCCTCTGGAAGCAAAAAAAGCCAAATAGCCTCTTAAAACAGATAGCTGCCTGGGATGGCTTTTTCTGGGCTGACGAACTTGGCACAGCAAGCTCCGACACTGCTTCTGCAAGACACTCTCCCACCTCCAGCTTAGGGCTACTGTGCAATAGAAATCCCTATACCATGGCAGGAATCTTTCTGTGAATGGCTGCAATGCACATAGGGGCTATATATAGTCTGAAATCAGGTTAATTGTTTACAATAGCACTCTTCACTCTCTTTGTTGAGTTTATTGTTGGTAAAAGATGTCGGCCTGACAACTGCTGAGACTGAAATCCCCCATCTTCCACAGGAGAGATGACTCCAAATGTAGGACAGGCTCCAGCAACTTCTCATCCCTTCTGATGAGACTGGGTATAAGGGGGACAACTGCGGTGACAGTTTGTGGCCTGGACAGTTCCTCAAGAGCAGCAGGATGGGATCATACACAAGAGATAGCCGTTATTAGATGGTAGCCACTAATGGTTATTTCTGAGTGGACGAGATTTGAGGTAGTCATATTATTTTGAAGTAAGAAGCTTCACACATTTTGGTGTATATGCAGGTTTCTGTACCTTTTCAGCTCTGTGAACTCCTGGTGCAACACTGAGAGTAAATGACAACCCCTTGAATTATGCTGATCATGGCATAGAGTAACCAGGAGGATAATATAAGGGAGGACAAGTGGGTAGATAAGGGTGATTGCAGCACAGGTGGTACCCTCACCAACCAGGCATAGTCCCACAGCACCAAGCAGGGTGCTGACAGAGACAGGGTCCACTGACAGCCTCAGGCAAAGCAAGGTGACGAGTCAAGTCCAGGGTCCCTCCAGGGAACAAGACAAGGCTTTCTACAAGGTGGATCCAGCATCTCTCCAGAAAAGCCATTAATTAAACCAGGACAGAGATGAGCACAGGTACACAGGCACCATAGCCCAGGAGCTTTATTTAAGCTCAGTCTGGGCTAATGGGCAGAGGATGCATGGATTGAGGGCCCAGGTAAGCCGGCCAGGGCAGTTATGGTCTGTTAGTGACTTCAAGGAATGGCAGATAAAAGGTTGTAAATAAGGGGGAGCACCATTAAACAGAGAATGTGAACAGAGAATCACAGGGAGCTGGCTTATAGTATCTTGTGAACAATTGCCTTAGGGCTAAGTGTGAATTGATTATTGCAAATTTTTTGTGTTTTTGTTTTTTTTTTTTTGTAAAGGGCAGAAAGCATTTTTTTTTTGCATTGGCTACAAGCAGTAATACACAGGCACAAAGGATACACATCACTCAGCAGAACAGCCATGGATTCAATACAGAACAGCAAGGTATTTTAGGGAGAAATCAAGGGCAGGGGATGACAAAGAGGTTAGCCCATGCAAAAGAACAGAATTTGCAGGTTTACCTATTAGGTGAAAACAACCATGGTTGCCAATTGTCATGTGTCAAGGTTTAAGTGTATCACTGTCAGGAAGGCATTTCTTTCCAAAGTACACATGAAAACATGAGATGTGTCATCAGCTATTTCACTGCATCTTAGAACACACCTGTCTGATCGTTTTTCAGGAGAGGATACTATGATAGATGGTGAACAGAGCTGCTCTAGCATGAAAACTTCCTCTATTCCTCTGGCTCCTTTGGATATGCCAAGCTGCATGCCCCAAGGAGATGGGGCTGGTGGAACCCTATCCCTACAGAATGTTTTCCCTAAAACATAAGGCGTGAAGATGAGGCAGCAACGAGGATTATACTAATCAGAAGGATCTTTTTTTCTGTCTGGAAACATTATTAGGACTTGTTAACTTCCGTGGGCCTGCCCTTAGAAAAATGTGGCATACCACTGTCTCCTAGCACTCCCTGCACAGACTTCATGTGTTATTTGCACGAGACGGAGACTTAGACAGCAGATGCTGCAGAAAAGGGAATCAGTGAATATTTATTCAGATTCTGCACAGCTGCTCATCTCCACTCCTCCCCCACTCTCTTTTGTTTCTTATTCATGAAGACTGGTGTGAATGGTGTTCTGCCTGGCATGTAATGTTTGGGACACAGCTGCGGCAGGGGTATTTTCTGCATGAGGAAGGAGAAATCTTGTAATTAAAAGCATTCTGACATGCGGTTCAAGAGCAGTAAAGCACAGCAGTTCAGTGAGGGAGCCACTTACACGGCCTGAACAGGAGAGGGGAGCAAGCTGCAGGCACCTCCCACAGACTGAAGTTTATTTGCATGAACCATTCATGAAATAATTACCGAGAGCAACAAAAAACCAAAGTCTGTTTGCTAATGATTCATGAGCTGGATAAAGGGTTGAATTAGTCGGGTAATTTATTTGTAAAAATAATCTAGCCAGCTGTAATTAGAAGGCTGGATAGAGTGATCTAGAAAGAGAAGGGAAACATTCCCAACAGCACATGACCTTCCAGAGGGTATTGTTGTTTTTTAACAGAAGCATTCCCAAGGTCCTGTGAATTTGCCTGGGTGCAGGGTGGATCTGGTGCAGGCCTAGGAACCAGGATGCTTTTTTTTTTTTTAAGTGTAGGGATCCTTTCCTTTCTTGGCTTTGGCCTATTTGAGCAGTTGGTGCGATTCCCAGTGGATTTTGGGTATAGATCAAAGTGTTGCTGAAATCACTTTCAAGTCAAGCAGAGAGCATTTGGAATTAGATCAGCAACTAGCTTGATTTTAAGAGAGTTAAACATTTTCTCTTGAGAAAAGAAGGGTTTTTTTGAAACATAGTAGGGCATTAACTTTCCTGGAAGTCTCTCCATACAGTTCAGGTCTTCTCCCCAACTCCAGCTCTACAGAGGCTGAGACAGGGATGCCCCTCGTGTGAAGCACAGTCCTCTGGGAACGGTGCATCTAGCCCATGACGAGTATCTACAGGCCTGTATGTGATCGATCCCAGCACTGCTCATTTAGCTTGCCAAAGAGTTGAGCTCAAATGGTTCCTTGTGTGCCAGCTGGCCAGACCCTGACACCAGCAGTGGAGGCTGACAATTCTGCCTTGTCCTCAGCCTTGCTGCAGGGCTGTTTTCTTCTCAGCTGACCAGGGAGCTCAGTGGACAAAGAACTTGGCTGAGGAGAAAGGGAAGAGAGCCACAGGCAGGTAGGAAGCTCTTGGTGGTGTCATGATACCGTGGAGATGAGGAGTAACCCACCTATTGCTTTGTGCAGAGCATTGCCACGTCCTCCTCACACAGCCGTCAAGCCAGCGTTTGTTACGGACCTTCCCCTGAGCGCTCACCTCCAGCCATGTACGCACACTAACAGCCACGGAAATGGTGAGGCAGCCCCTTTGGATATCATCTGCATCCCCTGAGGAGCTCCTCTCCAAGCACTGTCTCCCTGTTTCAGCCTAGCAAGCTGTGTGACTGGAGGCAGGACCCTCCTCTGTCAACGGGAAAATCCTCTGGATGGAAGACAAGCACTGTCTGACCTGAACTTCAGCAGTTGTGTCAAGCTCACCTCAGCTGGTCTGTAGTTTAATCATCCCTGCCTGTTTTTGTTGGCCTGCTCTGAAGCCCTTGGAACAACACTCAAAGGGGCCTTTCCTTGAAGCTGCAGTGAAATGTTAAAGGGACCGCTGCAGCTCTCCATTGCACGATGAAGCAACGAAAGAAGACAATATGCTAACTGTGCCGCTGGTTTTCTAACAAAGGGCTCTCATAAGTGTTCTCCCTCTAAACTATGCTGAGTCCTCCCTTCCACCAGGACAGGCAACAAAACTCTCTTTCATACTCACGGGCTGCTGCTCGTGCTCGAGCCAGGCCCTTCCTGACCTGCCCATTGCTGGAGGGAGCTCCATTCTGCTGCCAGGGAGAGCCAAGGCCCCGTTGGTGTCAGCCAAAACAGGGTGAAAGCTTCATCTAGGGGTTAAAAGGACCTCACACAGAGAAGCCTATTTTTGAACAGCTATGCAAATCGGTGTAATCATTTTAAGGATATTGGAGATTGCTCTTCTAAGATATAGCTGGGAGCCACAGGGGATTTTTCATCTCTCCCGGGGGAAAGTCAATAACATTCAAAGAGAAGCAAGTCCCTTAGATACTGAAAAGCAACTGTTTGTTGCCATCTATGTAACAGACCTGTATAGAGGGACTTGAGAAAAGGGTGGGTGGGAAGGGTTTCCACCAGATCAAAATAAGACTGTGAATCATCAATGTCACACTGTTGTAAAAATGTGTAAGACCATACTAAGAAGTATGGCTAGGCTTCTGTTAGGACTTGGGAAGCACTCCTTCAGCACTAGTATTGGTACAAACTCAGCTCGACAACTGGCATCACGCTTCAAAACGGTTGTGGATCAACTGGGCAGAGTCTAGGAGGAGGGTGCCAAGAAAGGTCAGCAGTTGAGAAAACAAGATCTGTGAGAAAAGACAGAAAGTGCTGGGCTAGCTTAATCTAGAGAAGAGGGCATTGGCTGAGGAGGAGGATGTGATGCACAGTCTTCAACACATAAAAGACTGCTGCAAAAAGGATGGAAATAATCCTTTTTTCATATCTGTGCTGGGGAAAGGACACATAGTGAACTGCAGCAAGAGGAATTCAAGCTGAACGTTCAAGTTCTGTGGGTAAGGCTAGAGACGCGTGGAAGTGGATTGTCTTGAATGGGTGAGTTTCCGTTAAGGTAAACTTAGATAAATATCTGCCAGGAATGGCTTAGATATAGGTAATTCTCTTTTGGGCAGGAGATAGATAAAATGAATGTTTGAGGTCCCTTTTAACCCATCTTTTTTTATTAGTCAGCAATCAATATGATAAAGCCTCACACTAGCCACATGCAGGGGATAGGATTTTGGCACTGGAATACAGGGAGAAGGAATGGACATTTGTTCCAAAGGTTGCTGAGCCTTGAGAAGGGAATCAGAGAGTTTTCAAGTCAGAATATGCAATCAGAAAGGATTCACTTTGTGCATTAGTATGCCAAGCAGAATGCTGTCCGCACATCATTAGGAGTCAAGGCCTTTAAAGTCTGCTCTACGCTGGCACAGAAAACAAAAAAATTGCCCCACTAGCCTATGTTAAAAAAAAATAAAAAATCTCCCTCATGCCCAGCTGCAATGCACTGGCTACTGAACACAATTTGTTTGCCACCCTCCAGCCTGGTGATGGTTGCCTTCCAGTGGCACTGCAAGTACAGCAGAAAGGTGTGCAGAGTATTTCAGGATGGAAGTTTCTCCCTACAGAGCCATATGGCCACAAGCAGATAACGCTGCGAGCAGCATTCATTAACAATTTCCAAATCTGCAGCAGCTGGAGCGTGGGATCATTTAAAACATGACTGATTTACTTCCTGCAGCCTTGAAAAGGAGGGATCGGTTGGAACCCAAATGCACAACACATTTCTCCGGACTTATCAAACGAAGCCACATGCTTCTCATTACCATCACACACACACTCACAGAAGCTGCCTCTTGGGGAGGGTGCTGGAGAGGCACACAGGACAGATGCTCGGTGGAGCATTGGCAGGAGACCAGGTATCCCAGTTGCTGGGGTGGCTCCAGAAACAGAGCAGAATGGCACGAGCGGAAAGAATATCTGTAATAATCCTGACGAAAACAAAGTGCCAGGCTACTATTTTATTTTAGCCACAGCAAGAACAACAATAAAAGCTGTCAGAGGCAAGGACTGATCTTTCAGCAAAACTGTTCTGTGAAGGCTTGTAATGAGCTGCACTCACCTAAAAATAGTGTTCAAGTTAACACGGTGTACCTTAATTTGTGGGACGGTGATCCATCTTTGCGCCCACCAGATGTTACTGCATTAATTATTGACAACAACATGGCATTTCTATAGCACTTCATAGTGTTAAAAAGGGTTTTATAAATAGATAGATAAAAAATTAATCAATCAATTTTGTTAGACAATTAACTAGCATCCACCATTTTAATCTGAGATGATGCCAAGATGATGTTGTTTTTTTTTTTAAAGCATTCAAGAAGGGAGAGACTGAGCTTGCCAGAAAAAGAGAGAAATGCTTCCAACTTAAAAAATGTGGAATAATTTCTGAATGTTAAGCAATAGGGTTAAATGTTTAGAGCCTCCAAAAATTTTGGGCACCGGGACGGAATTCATCTCCCTCAGCTTGATTGAATGCAGACGTTTGCAGCTAGGCTCATCATCATGGACTCCCTTTATAGTCAGCAGAAAGAAGTGAACCATGCCCTTCAAGTGCCTGTTCCTTTTGCTTGATCATAAAAAGAGATATTGTAGATGACAAGCTCTGACGTAGGCATCGCACAGCTGGGGGAGAAGAATCCTCCCCTGACAGCTCCTTTGAAAATCTGTCGGGAAAAACAGCCCTGCAGCTCCTGCAGTTTAGTTCTTTAAAGATGACCGGACCTCAGGGGAAGGACCGCTGGGCACATGGCAGGCACAGGCCCCGGCCAGCACAATAACGGCACTTCCTCTGAGAAGGTGTCACGTAAGGAGAGCACCTGTCAGAGGTCATGGAAAGCTCTGCTCCTCCAGCACCTCACCGTGAGCTGCACTGCCACAGAGAATGAGTGTCCGAGGTCCGGGTTATGAGGGAAACTGTTGTCCAGAAACACGCGGGCAGGCTTCACCAGGCTGTTTGGTTGGTGGTTACATTGTGGTGATGCTGGGGATCTTGCCAGGATTGCAGAGGGGATGCTGCAAGCACAACAGGTAGTGGTCATCGGCTGCTGCGTGCACAGCCATCCCGGCTCTGTGCTTTGCACTGTCTGTGTGGGCTTGGGGAGCCTGAGGCACTAAACGGAAAAGCCCAGCTATAAGCTGAATACTGATAAACAGGAACAATATCCAGAAATGGATTGCAAAAGCCCCTGCTCTGTTGTCCCTGCAAAAGGTATCAGAGCTCTTGATATGCTGCGATACATTGGTTCCTGCAGCTGTTTCTCCGGAGCAAATAAACTGGTGTTTGTTTTATTGTGCTTTTTAGGATGTAAGATGTCAGCTGGAGAACAAGAGTGTAGCGAGCTGATATTGTGCAGGCAATACAGCACACCCCTAAGGCTGAGAGACTTGCAGTGTAAAACACCAGGACCCAGATCTCCTCTCTGGACAGCAGAAGCCAGCACTCAACTGATTATTCAGGATTTCACCTTCCCAGCTGGCGAGGACTGTAGGATCTTGCTGTTAGAGGAGATGCGAACGGAAGTGAAAGGGGAAGAGAGAACTTCTATAAGCAGGGATGAAAATCCTATTTCTTCCTCCTGTCCTGAAGGCCAAGACTGGGGCAGTTCTTATCTTGGGGACAGCAGCATCCAGCCCCACCAGTATTTTATAAATTTCACTAAAATCTTTCCTTGTCATTTTGTTTTAACAGCGATGTATAGTCACAGCACAATGCAACAGCTGTTTAAGGACAAAATATTGTACAAAGCAAGAACAGCACTGGTTATCATTATCAAGATAATACTAACAAGGTAAGAACATTTTGTCATTATACATTGGAAGACAGAAGACATGGCCATTACCTTGTAAAGGACTAACCTTTACAACTTTCTCCTGCACAGGCCTTTTTGGGTTCATCTGAGTTGCCGCTCTCCAAAATATTCAAGCGTTACTTGAAAAAATATATCCATGGAAACTTGTTACGAGTACTCATAATGAGTTCCCACAGATTTATACGCTTTCTAAATAATGCTTGAACATTTTAGAGTTCTTCTGCATTTGTGTTCCTGTGCAGTAGTCCTCAGCGGGGATTTCACTGGCAGTCCCCAGGCTTGGAGATGGACATGAAACAACACAGGCTGATTGCAAGGATAGGACAAGTAGAAGGCCACAAGGTCTTTTATGAAGTAATGACCATTTTTTCTGTTTTTCACCTCACCCCCTAAAAGAACCCTATATACTCTCACCTTGATAGTAATATCTTGATTATGAATAACCTTTCAATGTTCTTGTCTGATAGTCTTCCTTTAAACCTCTATCATATTATACATGCATAAGCACACCTACTATAAAATTTTCTTTCAAGATCCCCACCAGCTAAAAAAAGCTAGAGCTGGCAGCGGCCAGGACACTGATTCTTTTGCCCTGGATCTCCTGTTACTGCTGGATTTTCTCCTCTTTCCGTAGCAGTGCCTGGTTTCTAGAGGCAGACTACTACATTGTTTGTCTTGTGCCTAAAATGTTTGTGGCATCCTCCTGGCAGATAGACAGACAGTTCCTGCCCTGAGTGGCTCCTGACTGCAGCTAAGTTAAACAAAAAAACCCCAACCAAACAAACAAAAAGATACAAACCTGATGATAGAGAGAAGAGAGTGAAATGCAAAGCTTTTAGGGAATTGCTTGTGCGGATTTTCTGTGCTCCAAGCTGGGATGGGATGCTCTGTAGCTCTCCTCAGAATTAAGGGTCTCATTAGGGAAACCGTACCAGCTCATTTGACTGCTTGAGGAAGCAAGCAGCTGTGAACTGCGTGAGAGGGCCGTGAACAGAGTCTGAAGCCTTGACTGAGATGCACTCAGACCTTGTGGCTGTTTATGGTGTGTGAATGGGCCATGGGACAGGGCAGGAACAGGGTCAACAGGAGATTTCCCATACCCCAAACCAGCCTACTAATGCTTCTTACTCCTCTCCACCTCTTGCACCTGGAGACTTCTGCAACCTGGAGACTTACTCAGAGGAGAAGCCTGGTTCCCATCTACCTGCTAGGGGAAACCAACCCATCCTGCCTCTTAAGCCAGCCAGGCCCTTTGCCTGACTTAGTAAACAGAGGAATACTTCTAAGCAGGCAGCCAATAAAGTGGGCCAAAGCTTTTGGCCTTTTCAGCTGAACATCCCCATATTTATCTGTTGGACACTCACAAATCTTGGGTTTGTTTCTGCCAAGAAAAAGTTAAAAAGGCAATTTTCAGCTGACCAGCTGAGCTACATCCTGGGGGGAGTTAAAACTGTGCACTTCAACACGCTCCGGGGACTGAGACATTACTCCCTAGGGAGCAAACATCATTTTACTGCACCAGAGAGTGGACTTCAAATGTGGTTTGCATTGTAGCACACAGGGTTCACGTAATGATAGTACGGAGCACTACCCCCTGCCTTAATCCACACAGAAAATGGGTTTACTTCCCGGAGAGGGAGGAGGAATGGAGCTTCTCTACTCTTCTAAATCTGGAGGACAGGGTATGTGATTTCATCAGCTCTAACTCATAATTGCTATTCTGATTTAAGCATTATTTTTATTTTCTCTCTGTCAAAATAAATAGAAAGAAAACAAGTGCCTTAAATGCTCCAAAAATCTTAATATAATTTCTGATTAACATTTATTCTTTTCCTTTTGGCAGCTGTACACAGTGGGCCAAATTCCTCCCTGATAAAACGTTAACGTCCCTGTATACAAATCAGATGCTTCCAGGCAGATAGAGCAACTGCCTGGCTACTATCAATCTGCACAGGTTGATTTTAGTGGTAAGAGGCAGATTTTGCAAGTTCAGAGGAGCTGCTCAGCCTTGCAATCCAAGCTGAGTTTCTTAGAGGTAGAAACCAGCCAAACGTTTTGAGAGCACGCAATTTCCCTATGAGGTTTTGAGGGTAGGTTGGGCTAAAATCATGTTTCTGAAGGGATAATGATACTTTCCCATTCTGATTGTAGGAAATGTGGAGAAGTACAAAAATAAGGAAGATTTCAATCTCTTTGTAACCCTTCAGAAGTGTTAGGTTGGGCTGCAGCCCACACCACCTGAATCATATTACTCTTCCCTACCTTTTCTTTTAATAAAGAGAGCTATATCTGTGCATTCATTATTCAGTTCCTAGCAGCAGATCAGCTCCGCAAGACTCTCCTCGTTGCAATCGTAAATGGCACCAATCAAATCTAAAGCTGAAATATCCCAAATTTCTGTAACCTTAGCCTCCTAGCAGACTTCACAATTAACTATTTGGACATCTTCTATTGCTTTACTTGGGTTAAGACCTTCCTGCTGTTGCTTCATTAGCATGGTAAAAGCATGCACAATGATCCAAGAGCTCATAAGCAAAGGGATCAAAACACAATTCTTAAAAGATGTTGCTTTTCTGGATGAAATATGACCTGGGCTTACCTCTTAGCTGTTTTCCTCCCTTAATCAAATGTCAGTGCAGGATAGAAGATGCATAATACCAAGGTATGTGGCTGTACATGCAGCATACAAGTGTGCCCTTGACTGGTGGAGGGATCCTTTGTCAGCTTGACTGATCCGGGACTGTGACCCTTGCACTTTCTAGTGTGAGCTCTGGGATTATACCACACGTTACCACTAGATGTCAAACTGTGTCCCAAAACCCACAAATACCTCCAGTGTCAAGCAAAGAGGTCCCTACATGCTGTTCCTGCTGCAGCCATCTCAGCAGCTGTGTCAGGGTAGATTTTAATTTTTCCTCAGAGGAAAATGATTGACATGTTTAAAGGGCTTTAGCTACTGCAGACACAGGGATTTCTAAAGGGGTACTTTGCCCAGAGAGGCAGGCGCAGGTGTTACTAACAGCTACTAACTGTGATTTTGTTCAAAAATTAAAACTACCTGCTCACACCATTAATGAAAGAAGCAATTAATATAGGTCCACAGAGAAAAAGTTAACTTATCAGCAACAGAGGCTGTATTATTTCTTTGTTCCCTCTTGGCCAGTTTGAGTTTCTTTAAAACCGAAATTAGTAAGAGAAAAAGCTGAGGAGCGTTTAGCTTGGGACTGCAGCTCTAGCAGCACTTGTATGCGAAGTACAAAAGTCACGATCAGTATTTGGATCAAGGACCCCCCTGCATGCAACCCACACAAGCAGCTGCTTCATTTGAGTGGCTTAGTTTGGAAGCGGTGGAGTTGCCCTTTCAGATGAGCTGGATGCTGAAGCCTCTAATGAAGGGTGTTTATTAGAAGTCCTGTGTTTCCTGCCTTAGGAAAGGTCTATGGCATTCTTGCTCTGGCCAGGTTTGAACTCACTACCTTCCACATGTTTGATTTCTCAGATGTGTGTTTCTTTTCATCACCTTCGCGGTTAAATGACAGCTCTGTTACTGTCCAGATAGGGTTGCTTCTCAGCAGGAGGTGAAGAAATTCCCATCTAACTAAATGCCTCTTTCCATGAAAGCTATTAGGTAAAGGATGAGAACTTGCCTTTACCATGTGTAGGAAAATACATAGTTTGTTAGATGTAGGCTTCTGAAAGGACACCGCTTGGGCTCTTTTTAGCCTCACCAGCATCCTTCCTGTTTTTACCAAAAATAAACATGCCAAGGCTTTTCTTCTCTAGCGCTTTTAATCTTTCTGGGCTTTGTCACAAGTTGTGTCACAGGATGTCCCACATCACCACAATCTACCACATCACCACAGCATGACAGGCTGAGATCAGCTCAGCCCTCTCTTGCGTGGGGAAGTGTCTGCGCCCCTCCTGCCTGCGGTTCCTCCTCATCATCTCCCAGCAGATCAAGCGTGACCAGGTACACCGGGTGCAGAGCCAGCACAGGCGTGTGCTCCCTCCACAGCCTAATCAGGAGGATTTCATCACCTCTTTTTGACCTTCTTGTTTAGCAATGGTACCTTACACCTCTGAAAGGTATAAGGCACCCAAACTCCCTCCCTGCATATGGCCACAATCCTTTCCCTGTCCGTTCTCAACATACCCTGAGTGCGCAAAGAGCATTTAGTCATGGCTCATGTCCCTTATTGGTGCTCCTCAGTACCTCCTGTGGTCCTCTTCTGTGACCAGCAAGCCAGTAAGAGTTCCTGAGGCACAGCTCTGTAAGGACAGAGGGTCTGTCAAACACAGCATGGTGGTGGTCTGCCTCCTGCATGGGGAACTGAGGTTCTGGCTGAAAAACTGTGTGGGAAGGAAAGGCTGTCTTGGCCTGAAGTCCTTCAGTCAAACCTGTGACATTATCTGAAGGCTGGTCTTCTTCGGCCAGAAGACCATAGCTGGTCTTCTTTGGCAGTCCTGCTTTTGGGCATGGAGCAGCAGGTCTGAGAGTAGAGCCTCCTTAACCAAACAGGCTGCAGAATAAGCATGGTTAGAAAAGCTGATGATGATGGTTACTCGTCCCCAGAGCTATCTCGTCAGCCAGAAAATTTCATCTTGACACATGAGGAGGGCCGCCTCAGCAAGTGTGATCTACCAAAACCAGGGAAGAAAGGGCCTTGTGCCAACAAAACCAGGCCAAAACTATGCAACCAGACCTCCAGCATGTTTAAAAATATCTCTGGGTCCCTGTACATCCCACTTCTCCTGGCTCCCTTTCCGGTCTGCTTCTCAATGCAAGGAAGGACTCTGTAGCTAGCCAGCATTTGGGATGTGGTCAAGACGTATCTGTGGTAAAAGGGTGGAGTTCCCTTGTTTTCTTCTTTTTCCCCAAAGTACTCTGGCTCTCTGTCAGCGCCTGTTCAAAGAAACCGTTGCTATTCGTCTCCACTCCCTGCCTCTCCTTCCCTCACTGGAAAGGTAAATTAAGGAGTTCAGGGATGACGGGACCCTGCAGCAAACCTGTGCTTTCCACCAACCCTCTCATTACAGCAAGGTGGGGCCAGCACGCAAGCCAGGAGGTCAGCCAAGACAAGCACTTCCCTTCAAGGGCTCTTCTTCATACTATACCAATGTTTGGACACCCTTTCATGGGATTTCCTTACTATGGCAACCCACACTCACAAGGTGTTTAGAGGAAGGATGGTTTTGGTTTTTTTCCTGTGTGACTACCTGCTCTGCTTGCCTTCCGAGTTGCCTCCTGCTCCCTGAGGCTGGGATGGGGACATAGAAAACACCAGGGTGCCCCAGGATAGCAACGAAATGAAGTGACTGTGGGCAGCTTGACAATATCATTTCTCAGTTTTCTTTTCTCTCTGAATTTTGTATCTGAGGCTATATCCTGTTCTGAATATAATGAAAAAATTATTCCCCTTCGATGACATGCAGTCCTGTATTTAAGTGATTCTCCCTTCTTTCATGTTCACTTTCCTTAAGTGAAAGATACAGGTGTAGAAGTTCATACCAATTTAAAGTAATAATGATGGCCTTCTTGCAGTCAAACATTGGCACGTGACCATGCTCTTGATTTTTCTCAAGCCATGCAGTCTCACTCATCAAAACTGGTCCATGTGCCTGAAACCACAACTAGCCAAATATCTCCCTCAAAGTTCACAGTCAATCCATGGACGACAGGAAGAAACTGCAGAAAACTTGCCAGATAACATAAAGAACCTGAGGAAACTGCAATCTGCTCTGTGATACTCCACAAAATGAAAAAAGAAGCAAGATTTGCTGAATAAACAATTCATTGCAAAATTATTCACTGAGCTCTAGGCACCAAATAAAAGGAGGGAGAAGGATCCAGAATATGTTACTGTAATAGAAGGTATGATGGCATTGGCACAGGAGGAATGTACTTCCTAGGAGCGATGACAAAGAGGATCTGTCTCCTTATTGGCATTTTTCAGAAGCAGAACAAGAGGTAAGGCTCTAGAAGAAAAATAGAAGCAGTTTTTATCCACAACCCATAGATCCTGGGGCCCCAGAGAGGAGCTGTCACTTCTTATTTTTATGTCCTACTCCCAGTGTGTGAGTGTTTTACCAAGATGTTTTCTTTTCTCCCATTCCATATTTTCAGCAATTGCTATTGTTCTGCAGCCTACAAACAGGCTCTGGGAACCCAAGGACAGCATGAAAAGCTGAAGTACGGGAAGCATTGTACCAGGAAAGGGCAGAGCAAGAGGACTGATAAGGGTGACAGAGACTCCAAGGTCTTCTGGAAATGCTGCACCTTACTACCCCTGACCCAAGAGCTGTGCTCAGATGCAGTGGTACTTCAAAGCTTAGGCAGCAAGTTAAAAAAAATTTTATAACCCTCAGGTATTGAGTGACTGTGGTTTCACATGCCTGTAATGAGCAGTAGGTAGTGATAGACTATAGTGAACAGAAAAAGTGTTGTTTTGGGGTTTTTTTTCTTTTATTTGGAGGGTGCTAAGCACATACTAAGTGTTGGGGGGGTCTCCACTGCTGTCCACTTCTGCTCTGGCCATAAAGAATGAGATAAACCAGCAAACATATGAGAAACTGTGTTACTTACTGCAAAAGTTGACCTGAAAAGAGATGATCCAGCTCAAACTCATTTGTGGGTAGCCCGGGTAGTTTAAAATGGAGATAACTGTAAGTTGGCATGAACTGGGGTATCGTAGAAAAGCTTTTGTAAAGTTTCCACACAACTGATGTGTGATAATGTCTGTTCAAGATGGTGTGATTTAAAAATATCAGATAGCAAAAAAGGATGATTGGAGCAATCTATTTTAATTATGCTTCATATTTGTAGTTATTTCCAAAACCCCATAAAAATTACCAGAAAACAAAACTAAACTAAACTAAAAAGGTTGCTTCCTCTTAGCTGGTAATTAAAACATCCTGATTTGAAACTAAATATAGCCTTTCCACTAAATTTGGTAACTTTTTGCTAGCCTGGGCTCTCTGCACATGTAAATAGAACAATCTAATTGCTCCCATTTATTCAGATTCACAATTTGCATTTAGTTGTGTTAGAAAATAGTGAATGGCTTTGCTTATTTACATGATAATTATTTTTTTACTTTGATTTCTGTCAAGCTATTTTTGGATGAGAACTGGAATTCAATTAAGATGCAGAAAGCCAGCATTTTAATTCTGCTTTTTATTAGATAATGAAGCTACACAGTAGCTGTGCAGGATATACAAGACAAGTTGATCAAAACTGATTAAGCAAGGAAAGGACATATATCTGTAGGCAGTGAATTGAATTGTTTCTTTTTGGTCAATATGTCTTACAAGGTTTTAGAGCTAACAGATCTCAGCCTTTCAAGCCTCATTTATGCTGAGACTAAAAAAGAAAATCTAGTCGCCCTTGGTTTTCCAACTTGCTATGAACTTCTTAGTGCTGATCAGAACATTAGTTATTGAATCAAAAAAATAATAATAATGAATAAATTTAAGAGAACCTCCTAGAACTTCCAGAGAAGTCTGCAAATTGTAGGGAAAAGAGCTTTTTGACTTCAGCAGACTTCTCCTAGACTTTGCACTGGTGATTTGCCTCACTTTGCTGGTGTAAGATTGGGCCTTTAATACACTGTGTCAAAATTTCACATTCATTTTTCAAACAGCTTCACTTTGTAAAAGGAAGATCCATTTCATTTAAAGGCTAAAAACATAATTAAAAAAACCCACAGTAGCTATGATTCCTCCCCAGCAGTCCTCCCATTGCTCCTACTCCATTACACATTTACACAAAAGTTTCTGCCAGAGGCTCATCCCAGAACAGGGTCCACCCTGCAACTACCAAATGCAGGTTTTTGCCGTGGGTTCCTCAGAGAATTAGCATCACCTCAGCAGCCATTTCCTCGCCATCCCTCAGCTTCTCAGTGTCATTAGTCCACCTTCTTCCCCTGATCCTCCCTGCTGGTAAGTTTTTCTGTTTCCCGTTCAGCTGGAGTTCAGGACTTCTTCCACCTGGCCGTGCTGCCACAACAGCAGCCCAAGTGTACAGTCTCCTCGGCTGTTGAAGCAGTCACCCAGTGGCTTTCTTATAGGTAAGGGGCTGCAGCGCTATCTTGGGGAGAGTCAGAAGAGGGAAGTGGCTGCAGGCCAATCCCTCTCGCATCTCCTAAGCAACCACTAAAATAGATGAACAGTCTTTTCATAATGGCATCGTGATAAAGTGATTTGGCAAAATGAGAATATAATTTCCTGTTGACTATTAAGGCTTCACAAATGATCCTTAGTCACTGAGCACAGTGGATCTGTGTTCTGCAATAAACAGCAAGTATGAAATAACCCCCTTTACTATTGCAACATGAACCAAGAGGATCCCAGATTTCTCAGCCAGCCTGTGCGTACCAAATCAGGAGCCGCTATAGAGACAGGCCTTTGTTTTTTAGCCTGCCATTGAAAATTTTCCGAGCTTTTATGTTTTGTGTCATTAAAATTTCTCTATGCACTAAGGAAGGCTGTAGCTTTTTTTGCTACTGGTTTATACTGAAAGTAGAGATTCTTACAAGAAATCCCCTGACTCCAGGAGCTGAGACTTTAAGACAGTTGCTATGTATGACAATAATATTATAACCCAGAAAACCCAAAGCATATGAAACTGCCTTATTTCCTGTAACAAGGGCCATCCCCAATTGATTCCTCCAGTTTTATTAGTGACATTTGAGGTATTCAAGTTGTCTTCTGTGTTATGTTGAAGTCCAACAGTGCAGGGTCCTGCTTTCTGTATCCTATAGACCCTGTCTGCTACGGGTCAGTCTGAAATGCAGTCTTTCCTTTCTGCATTAATTTCTCCCTTTTACCTGATTTGCCTGCTGTAATGCTTGAACTGCTCCCTGTACTCTCCACTCATCTACACAATATCTGCCTAAGACTGCTGTCCTACAGTGCCTGTGTATTTGTGCTGTGTGCCCATGGTGTCAAAATATTATCTACTTATTTCTCCCCCAGCTGCATTTTCCTGCCAGCATGTGTTCTCCTAAACTGTCCTTAAAAGTTAGTTCCATTTTCAAGTTGCAAATACTTGGTATTGTTACAAAAAAGATGCTATGTTACTGTAACTCAAATCATTGGATTCATCCCAGCATCTCTTAAATTTGCAGAGAACAGTGCATGCGTGGTGATCAGTGGAGTAAGAGTGTGACACTCTGGTACTTGGAGCACCCGTGGTCCCTCCTGTTCCCCACAAGAGATTTACATGCCTCTTCTCAGGCAGGACCAGCAGATGCCTGTGTGGTTTGGGCAGATCCCTTTTTAAGCGATCTTTCTCTTTTTGCTATAATTCTGATACTCAGCACCTTTCTTCCCCTGCTGGAAAAGTTGGCATCTATTTTTTTTTGCAAGCTCTGACCTCTCTAATGGTTATGGGCCTAAAGGAAAACCCAAACCAGATCCAACTGAAGGATGTTCCTGGAATCTCCCTCAGGGATACACATGTCCTTTTCTGGCTAGAGAGGGTTTGGCTCAGGAGGCCAAAAGCAGCAAAAAAGTTGAAAGCTAAGGTAATGGAACAAAATCTGTTTTGGATGCTAATCTGCAATTTCCAGGCTTTCACCATTTAGGCTGCTGTGGGTGAGGCAGACCCCTCTGTCTTAAAGAAATCTCTGTTTATTCTCTCTTCTCCCTGTCTGGCTTTTCCTCCCTCCTCCTTTGTGTTTTTGTTTGTTTGTTTGTTTGTTTGTTTTCCTTTGGCCCTATTTGTTTAAAACAAGCAAAAGTAATCTTAATGTGGTTCTTGCTCTGCACACCAGTAGGGCTAGGGCTTCTTTTTCTCTCCCCCTACAGCACTGAGGTCCTAGAAAATGGTAGCCAAACACTGCAAGAGCACAGAAGAGAAACGGGGTGAGTGAGAAGGGCATCTGACCACACCTGTAACCCTATATGTACATGAGCAGCTTCTACTACAATCAGGGCAGATAGCGAAGGCTTTCCAGGAACAACCTGCTGCTGAAACACCCTCTGGCAGAAATACAGGATTAGAGGTGAGGGAGAACAGAGAGCAGATCTTACATTGCTCCTTGCCACCCTGATTTTTTGCCCCTTGGCATTCCCCCCATGTCTTCTGACACCTCCTCAAAGACAGTCCCTGGGGCAGGGCCACACCACAGAGCTCTTAGCATGGGGAAAAAGCCCGTGCTGGAGGTTGAAGCAAGAGGGACAATTGCTTCCCATTTCCCAGCACAGTATGTTACAAAGGGCCGTTGCAACGCTTGGCTGCCTGACAGTTTCGTTTGCAAGAGCATTGGCCCCTTTCCAAGCAATTCTTTCAGGTCTCATTGTTTGGTAGGAAACAAACAAGGGGAACAGCATTGGGTGGGCACACCAGAAGAGGGTCTAAATATAGCAGGGCAGCGTTAGGGAGCCAGGCTTCTTAGCCAAAGCATACTCTAAAGATAACAAAACCCCTCTGCTACTCTGCAGGAAAGACACCGGTCCTGCTATAGCCACCCCAGTAACAGGAGAGGGCTCCCCAGATGTCCCGATCATATTGGCGAGCTACAATGATGCTACACTAGCCATGAAAGTTGAAAGCAGCCTGTTAAGCTGTGTCAGTAATTGCAAAGCACAGAGAGAATATTATTGGTTCCAGCCTGAAGTCTTCTGAGTACTTTCTGCTATAATTCACACCCAATATAACTTCAGCATAAGTCAGGAAATAATCTGAACTACAGATTTAGACAATGAGGTGTCAGAGCGAAGGCAAGCCAAGCCCTTTCGGCCTGTGATGGAAAGAAGATAACTTTGTGCCACTTTTGCCTGGAGGTGTTGAGAGTCAGTAGGATTCAAACTAAATAATATTGCTGACAGCACTGCAGGACTGGTGACATTTCTGAAAGCAGAGGAAAAGAGAAAGCAAGTGTGCCAAAGAAGTTTAAAAACATCCTCCACAACCTGGCACATCCCCACAGAAAACGCCTCCCGCTAGAACAGCCAGGGCGCAGGTAAGGAACTCTTAAAGGAGAAATGTGGCTCTCCCAGGGGGAATATACAGAGAGAGCTTTAACATTATACATCCTGAGAGAGGGGGCACTCAGATCTCAGGCAGAAGGAATCTCCCCACATAGCTGATTTCCCTGCTTGGTATCTTCAGCGTTTGAGAGCACAGTAGAAAGGCAAGTCATTTTTCCACTTAACCTACGCACGCACCTGACCTTGAAGAGGGATGTGGTGCGAGGCAGGAAGAGAAAGGCTAGAAGGGAGAGAGGATATGGTCAGCCTTGCAGAGAAGACAATAGAAGATCATTTGTGCAGACCCACCCCTGCTTTCCCTACAGGGACTTAGCTCAGCGAGTAGAAATAAGAAACAACAAATGTGTCGGAGCCTGCCACTTGCAAGAACACCTGGCCTTGCCTGCCACAGCTGCTAGCACTCTACCCATCACAGCTGACAGCCCTCTTGCAGAGGTGTTTGCAAGGGGGACACCTGGCTTTTGCATTTCCTCTCTTCCCACTTCCTGCCACCAAATCGTAGTTTGCCTTGGTAGACACAGAGAGAAGAGGTGAAGTAGCAGTCTGTCCTAGCCGGAGACCATCATCGTAGCTGGCAATTCTTCATAGGAACTGTTCCTTGTGTGCTAGACGTTCAGACACAATAAAAGAAGTCTTAGTTGAAAGCTTGTGTGAAAACAAGACATAACTCTCTCACAGAAAAGATGATTCTCACAAGTGATCAAGAGAAGACCCCGGAATAAAAGAAGTCAGGTTTTAAGCGACTTCTAAAAATAGCACATAACAGGCTAGCTTTTATGCCTAAACTAGCGAGCACCCCCTGAGCTATTTGCTGGGGATTTTTTTCAACAAATAAGATTATTGCAAAACAGCCCTTATCTTTACAGAAAGTGATTATTGCTTGAGTGAACACCTAGACTAATTTCTTTCCTTCCTTCCAGCTTAGTCTTTATAATAGAGAGTCTTTCTCAGTCCTTAGTCTTGCCTCACCATTAAAATAATGCAAGTGCAATGGACTGCTGTTTCTACGCAGTCAAGTTAACCCACAACTTCCTTCTCCCATGGCAACATGATTAGCAGAAAGGATAATAAGAGAGGGACATCTGAAGGTGGGAATACAGGCAGTGAAGTGGGTGTTCATGTCAGCGTCCTCTGAGTGGTGGTGAGCTGGGCTAATCAGAAATTATACATGTGGGGTCTTTTATAGTATACTAGCAATGCTGTTAGTTGGCAGAATTGAAAGCAGGGGAGACCAAATAGTTTCTCTTTTAGCACTGTAGGCCTCTGGCTCAACACATTTCTCATTTCTGCTAGAACAGCGCATACAGGATAAAGGGTGGGGGAAACTCCTACAAAACCAGTGGGGTGCAAACATGAGGAACAGATACTGAAAGTCATCCTTTAGGCTGTGATAGTATAGCTGCTGGACGTGGTGACTAACCAATGGGTGTCTGAAGTGATAGATATATCTCCTCAGGATTTTCTTCCCCGATTAGGTTTTCTCAGCTCCTAGAGATTGTGGCTGTGCTTGAGAATCCTGGTTATCAATTGTGTTCACAGGCTGGCAAGACATGAGAAGCAATGGGCTTGTAGTTTGGCTTTTTGCTTTGCTATAGAGTCACAATGTAGTTTTAAGCAAGCTGTTTAATTTCTGTAGGTCTCTTTGGTTACCGGATCGGGGGGAAAAAGGAGACAAAAATACTTCCAGGTTTGGTGGGAATCCTTGTTGTTGTTATTTGCAGTGAGGCAATGTGTTGAGGAAATCACCTCTCTCTCTCTATAACATGCTATCTTGCTTGTACTCAGCACAGGTCTGCCAGCTGCCTTTTCCATGTTATCCAAAAAGCTGCTGGCAGGATGCTCTTGAAAAGGCCTGTGTGAGTTTGGAATGGCTCCATGGTGTGAGGTTTGTGGCTTTGCTGCCTCACCAAATGGGTCATCTCATTGGTAAGATGCTTGGAGAAGGTTCAGAACATGCCTCTGAGATGAAGGAAGCTTTTGCTAGCTGTGTGGCTTGAGTGGTAGAGTTTTTCTCTGAATGTTTGTTTTATAATACTATCGCATATTATTGCACTATCAATAGAGTTTTATACTGGGAGACATAAACCCTTACTATAATGGTCTTTATGTTGTTTAAATAAAGAACAATTAGAGTTCCTAGTCAAGAATTAGAGTTCCTCTGTGCTAGATGCTGTACAAACACAGGATTAAGCAGCCTTCACTGCTCAGATAAGTTTGTGCCCTGAGTAAGGGAAGGGAGATATGTTTCTCATCTGTTTTTCCGTACGCAAGACACCTCTGAAATGACCGCGAACAGTGGGAGAAGGCAGTCTGACTAAAAACATAGGTGCATGTTTCGTAGTTGTGGTGTGTATAGTCAATAACTGAATATCATGCTGTGTCCGGCTACTTATGTACTTCAGACTTCACTGCACCTGGGGCAATACTCGAGGAGGTGGAATGGACAGGCATTTATGTCTGCTCCTAATATGTCAGTGACTACACCTGGTCTTCCAGCCATAGATCCTTGCCCTATGCCCTAACCAGAGAATTGGGAGAAAAGTACCTTCCTGGTAGAAGGGGTGTCCATCTATTCTCTTCTGGTTGCCTTCTATGACGTAACTGTGATAACATCATGTCATCATGCAGGCTTGTAACTACAGCCTTCTGGGCTTAGGTCTGTTGTATACCTCCTGGTTACACCGTCGTGTCGTGGGTAGGCTGCCAGCAGGGAGGAGGCTCAGTAGCATGCGAGTGTGAGGTGCCCCCTTCATTTGTAGCTGAAGTGCCGGCATCTGCAAAGCAGCTAACAAAAAGCTTGCATGGGGCAGACAGACACACAGAAGAAGTTGTGTTGTGATGTGAGGCGAGAGGGTCCTCTGGAAGGCAGAAAGGGAGGTGAGAGCTGAGGGAGACAGGGCTTGTGGCTGGGAATGGGGTGAAATTAGGAACTGAGAGTGGTGGGTACCCTGTGACAAGGGAAGCTGAAGGGTAGCTCCATAGTCTGCCGACCAACATGTAGTCAGAGAAACAAAAGCCTCCACGTCAGGCTTTAGGCTTCACAATATGCTCCAGCTTTGGCCATGGAGATGGGAGTAGACAGGAAACTGGGCTGGAGAGGGGCAGGAGAGGAAAGAGAGCATGTCGAGGGGCGGGGAGGGAGGGTGAACTGGCGTGTCAGGGTCTAACAATGAACCGTCTGTGTCAGGAAAACAGTCGTAATCGGCAGGGCTATTTTTAGGGGTTCAGATCCCCCCTTCCCCTGGTCTTCCACTCCTCCTCCCCCCCTCTGGCTCTTTTGTGCTGAGTGGCGCCTGGTAGATTGGTGGAGGTTTTAAAGCCATGGATAGGAAAGAGCTCAAACACAATGAAGGAAATGCAGCAGGGAGGGGAGAGATGGGTGCCCAGAAATAGCCGGCATGATGCCTCTGCCACGGCCCCTAGCTCTTAGAAGGGGAAGAAATACTAATGGCCAAAATAATAATGGCCAAAGCTCTTGCCGAGGCTCTCTGACTGCTTCTGGGGTCACCAATACCTCGTCTGTGAGAATGGAGAGAACTGTAAAGTCATTATCCGTCCTACATTCTTGGCTTGCCATACCCGCAGCTCAATCTGAAGGGCAAGGCATCGCAGATCAGCAGTGAAGTGGGATGGGAAGGTGCCCCACCTTCCTGCATGAACCTGCAGCCCTCTCTGACAGGGAGACCTTTGTCACTAACTTCAAATCCTAACTTATTTTTACAGGTTCAAAGGGAAGGAACTAAGGCAAGTGCCATGGGCCGTGACTTCCTGATTTGGGCT
>VFFE01005281.1:40315-173425 GCA_008921705.1 Burhinus oedicnemus
TGGGTGGACTCACCTTTTTTTTTTTTTTTTTTTTTTTTTTTTTTTTAAGGGAGAGAAATTCCCCCTTCTTTTCCAGCTGTTTCGGCTTTGAACTCCGTTTTGCTTTTCATACTTCTGGCCCGAGCTCTTTTCCTCTCTGGCTTTGCCTGTTCTTGTCTGTGAAAGCTTTTCCAGGAGGGACGCTGGTTTACTCCTTAGCCTTGCCACTCACCCTAACTATTGCAGAGACCTCCCCTGCCTTCCAGGCTGCCCAAATCCAGACTTCTTATTTTTTCCTCTATGGAGGAGAACACCGCTCTTTTCCCTCAGAAAAATCCCCTGGCTCAGCACTGATTTCAGGCTCTGATACGAAGCACTTTGTTTGTAAAGCCTCCCTTGTTTGGTTCCCGCTTACCTTGCCTGACCTCCTCCTCCTCCTCCTCCTCCTCCCCCTTCCCCTCCTGGCCCTGGGCTCCTTGGGCAATCCGGCAGCGACCTCCCCTCTGTCCTCTCTCTGAACCTGGTCCTGGCATGGGGAAAGCCACCCCCATAGACCAGCCTGCCTGGCAAGAGCTCTCCTGGAGCTCCTCACACCTTCCTTCCCTGGCCATGGCACATGCCTCTTTCACCCCACCTGCCACACCATTTCCTTTCTCTGTCTCCCACTTCCCTCCATGGGTTATCCAGCATGGGGCAGCAGGACGGCAAACTGCAATGCCCAAGAAAGCCTCTATGAATAAAGTGGGAGTCCTCTCTGATTTGTTTCTAGCTCCTCTTCCCTGTATTTGCAAATCCTGTTTTATCTTGGCAGGGGGTGGCAGTCTCTCCCCACCCCACCGTGGCTCCCCAGTGGCCATGGGTGATGGTGGCTCTGTGGCCTGGCCCTGGGCAGCCATCACCCACCCGCAGCCCAGCCACGGTCAGGGCAGCACAGCACAGCCCCCAGATAACCAAAATCAGCTGGCAGTGCTCAATTTCTGCAGTGTTCATCGGCCAGTGGGACCCACCACTGTGGCTCCCCAAAATGGCACCTCCCCTCAGTGGCTGCAGGGAACCACCACAGAGCTGACTCCAAGAAATGGTGCGTTCAGCTGAAAACGCCTGAAGGCTGAAAACAGGGCAAGAGTGATGGGCTGATCCAGTGGGCTGGCCCACGGGCCACTGAGGCCCCTTGGAGCAGGGCTGTGCAAGGGAGGGGAGAGGGCTCGTGCTGCATGGTGGCCATGCCAGGGCACTCCCTGCTGCGCCTGGGGCTGTAGCTCCCTCGATGGTGATGTGAGGAAGCCATATGCATGCAGAGGTTGATTTTATTTATTGATTTTTTTTTTTTTTAAAGGAGCCATCCTCTTGTTGAAGACATCCTGTTTGGGGAGGCTTACAAGGGAGGAGAGGGGAAACTGTACCTAAGATGAGGGAAGGCATGGAGGTGAGGGGAGGAGTGTGGTGCAGTGGGTCACCAGGCAGAGGGGACAGGCGAGACCCTGTTAGTGATGCTGTCTGGCGTAGGGTGATGGAGGAAACCAGCACGGGCAGTTTAAACGTTCTGTTTTGTTCATGGAGGGAGGGAGATGTCCACAGAGAGGAGTTTGGGACTTTGAAGAAGATGGTGTGGTTACTGGCAGCGGTGAAGCAGGTGCCCCTCACTGGTCTGGTAATGGGGCTCGGTCCTGCAGGAGAGGACTGGCATCTGCGGGAGGACATGCCTCCTCCCCAAGGGGGCAAGCAGAGGCCTTTCTCTTCCTACAGAAGGCAGCCAGCCCTCCCTGGGCAGCAGAAGGATGGCCTGGTGAGACATCCAGGTCTGAGTGTCCTGTTGTCTGTCCGCCCTGTTTGAAGCCTGCCCCTTGGCAGGCAGGCAGGATGGGCTGCAGCACGCGATGGGTTTGGCAGCACGCCGTTACGGGGAGGGATCCCGCGTGCCAACTCGACATCGAGGTGCTGTGAGAAGCCCAGAATAAATGCAAGGAAGTTTCAAGTGCTTCATGAGCACTGAAGGTCCCTGAGAACAACCACCAGCCTGGTGGCGAGGGCTCAGTTTCCCCCCTTAGCCTGGGAGCTGGAGCAGGAGGCTGGGAGCCGACAGGCCAGACATCTCTCTGGCACCCTTCTGCAAATCATTTTCCCCTCAAGCCATCAGCCAGCAAGCTGTAAAATGGGGATAATGATGATAATTACAGTGATAAACTGCACAATAGGAGTTATAATTGCCCAAGGTCCTTCACTAGGGCTCTCGGTGTTTTTTTTCCTCTATGTGAAGTGATAACATCCAACACTTTTGAGGGGAAAAAAAAAAAAAGAAGTCACCATACCAACAGACAGAACCTGAATGGCTTTTGGCAGCAGTTGGCTCACAGTCAGAGGCTTGATTTCTCTGAAACACGGCTCTTTGTCAAAATAAAGGGGTGAGGTGGTGAGTTTGCAGAGGTCTGTGGGAGGAGATGGGGTTTCTCTGCTGTGTGAGGGTTGAGGAGGGAGGTGGGTTAAGGGAGTCCTTTGCCCCATTTCCTGGCCAGTTTTCCTCCAAACAAAAACTACTCTCCCCATCTTTGGTCTGGTTTTTGGTGAAAAGATGCAATTTCCTGTTTTTCATTTGTTTGTTTATTTTTCACCCAGACCCATACAGTTATATTTGGTGTGGAGCAAGAGGGGCAGTGAAGCCTTAGCGGAGTTAATTTTGCCTCCCTAGGTGAAGCATGCGACCCACTAGCATACCCAGTTGTGTAAAGAGGTTGAGTTTCTGGGATAAAATTGTGGAGAAAGTGCAAGTGACTACTCTTACGAGCAGAGATGTGCACGTACTGAAGGTTAGACTAGAAATGTGGTGGTGGGGGACAGCAAGACTCGGGGTTCCAAGGCAGACCCCTCCCATTTCCCTTTTTGCTGCTACTGGGTGATTTCTGTTCCTTGTCTTTAAACCCCTTCGTCGGTCAAGGGGAGCCTTTTTTGGGAGCTGACTCGAAAGTACATGAACTTAGATGCCTGGACAGCATCTGTTTCTGCTTGCCGGGGAGCTGTGCAGAAGGCAGCTGGAAGTTTCCCTCCTCCCCCCTCTCTAGTTTCCCAACTTTCTGCCCCCTCTTCTTGTGCTTCGGTAGCTCCAGCCTGCGCCTCTGGAGAGGAAGGCAAATCCTGAAGCGACAGAGTCATGTTCGAGGGCAGGAAGGCAGGCGCCTGGCAATGAAGGACTGCACGAACGGAGGCAGAGATTTACTGGAGCGGCTCCTGGTCTCTGTCCTCCTCGCCGGCCCCTCCTTGGGCCTTTGCAGAGCTGAGCCTCGGTAGCGCAGGAAGGGCCTGACCGCGCTGCGGGCTGCGGCTCGGCTCGCTGTGATTTCCTCTCACACAGTCCGTTATCTGTCGACTGTCAGGACAGGCTTTCCCTCTTCCTCCTCCCCGTCCTCCCCCCGCCATCCCCATCACCGTCCCCCAACTCCTCTCCCCGCCTTCCCTCAGCCTCTCCTGCACACACACACGCACACTCACATATGCACTTTACTGCCAAAAACTGTCCTCCGCCCCCCCTCCTCAGCTAACTTCCTTTCAGCATTTTTTTGAGCTGGATAATCCTAGGATTTGTAAAACGGGGGAAAGGAGAGAGCGAGCGAGCGGGAGTCAGAACAGGAAGCTGGTTTCTCATTCCTCTATAACTGTCCGAAGGCAGGAGGAGGGGAAGGGGGGGAGCCAAAGAGGAGCCTTGTGCAGACTCTTCCCCGGTCCCTTTTCATTAGTCTGTTTGAACTTCCAGTCTCCTCCAAAAGCCGAGAGAAGGAAGACCAGACTGGGACGCTTTCTGCTGGAAGTGGCGACAGCGTGGCTGACAAAACCCAGAAGGTGGCCGTGGAGGGTCCCGGGACCGTGCTGAGGGAAAGACGTCCCTGCCACCATCGCCTGCCCCCAACTTGCCAGCTTTGATGCGGGCACCCGTCCACCACCCACTTCCCTCTGATGAGAACCCTTCCGGGCTTGGGCTATGATCGCTGCTGCTGCCGGCTGGGGAGCCTCCTCTCGCCCTGACCTTCCTCTGCCACAGGAGCAGCCCAACATCTGGTGGGGATTAATGTTTACTTCTCCAGCTGGACGCTGTACGGGACCCCCGATGTTACTCCCTGGGAGCGGGACACGGGCGGTGGTCTGAGAAGAGCAAGATTTTTGTTGCCCAGCGTGAGGCTGGGGGGAGGGGGGCACGGCAGGAGGGGGGCGAACCTCTTTTGGGACTAACCTCATGAAGAACAAGGGAGCCAAGCAGAAACTCAAGAGGAAGGGAGCCGCGAGCGCGTTTGGCTGCGACCTGACGGAGTATCTGGAGAGCTCTGGGCAGGATGGTAAATGCCTCTTTATTCTCACTCTGGTAGCGGAGGGGCAGAGCGCGCGTCCCCCCTTTTTTAACTGGTAGGACTGCAAACCGGACCTTTCCCAAGGCTGAGGGCTAGACAACCTGGAGCTGTTTTTTCCCTGGGAAGTGGAGTCACTGCCCAGTTGCTCACGATGAATGAACAATCGGAAGATTGCTTTGGTGACGCGTCTGCCTGACCCTTGCATGAGTAGCGTTGTGTGTGGGGAAAGGACTGGGCTGGGGCTCTCAGGCTGCCTTAGTGTGGACAGAGGCGGGCAGCTCTACGTTGCGATGCCCTCTCCCATCCACCTGGCCGTGGAAGGGGGTAGCAGGCTTTTAGGGAGCGAGGTTTAGAAATCAGAACTGCGCTTAGCATTGCCTCCTCCCGGACTTGGAAATCCTCCCAAAGTCCACGAGACTAGAGTGCTGCAAGGCTGTAGGGAGGAACTGGGAGCGTCCCATCTGCCCCTCCTGGACTCCACTATAGTTCCCATATTGTCCTTTCATTGCTGGATGGAGACAGGATAGAGACTGGGGGGTGGGGTGGAGTAGGGATGGGTGTGAGGTGTAGAGGGCAGCTGAGCTAACATTTTCACTGCCGTGCCTGTTATCTTTCTCTCCTCTCCTCCTCCCCCTGACCTCCATGCCCCCAGATATCGGATGAGAATATGGTAGTTCAGACAAGACGTAACTGCAATAAGATTAGAGGGTCCTGAGCTTGAAATGGTCAGTGCTGGATAAGAGGAGCAGAACGATTTTTCTTAAAGAGGGTTGGATGACAGGAGAAGCAGTTGAGAGTTTGGCATACAGAAAGACCTGCAGTTTAGCAAGAGGAAAAATAAATACATGCCTGTTACCATCCCTGATGCGGGCATTATGTTCCAGGTTTAGCATTATGTTTCAGTTTGAATTAACTGACTTTTATCAACGTCAAGCTACTCCAAGGAAAAAAGGCTTCTAACGGCACTGTCAGCTTTGTATGGGGAGGGCTGTACAATCAGGTCTTTCATTTGCTGATGAGCATGGCTGATGAAGTACAGTGTGGAATCGCACTGGCAGAAGGATGGACTACATAACAGCAGTCCTTTCCGTTGCACAGTGAAGATATCGTAATATATATCGCTAAGCTAAAATGTTATATATGTGCATTTACTTAGGTATAGGGGAAACCCAGTCATGCAATTTCATTGTGAGTCATCTGTAACAATTACTGTATCTTTTAACTTATATAGCCCTTAACGGCAACTGAATTGAAATAGCAAAAATAACAGAGTTAATGAACTGATACCACTTTGCCAGTGCAAGGTACAGATAGATAGATTCCATCCAGTGCTAACATGAGCTGCCGTGGTGGAGGAACAATTTACAGCTGTTTACAGGAACACTAGAAAACAACGCAGGGAAGGCAGGCACAAGCAGTATATTCAGTTGAAGCAGCAAGGGAGATTTTAACGGCAGAAACATAGTTACTGCAGTTGAAATTAGGCCGGAACAGCAAAATTTATTATCCAAAATCCCATAGTTTTTTAAAATAGTTTTTTGGGTGCAAGAAAGAAGGACATTGTCTCAAGTCTCGTTTGTGGGATGCTTCCCAGTTCCAACCTACTTATCTCTCCGTGCTGAGGAGCAGTTGGGGAGAATGTGAAGTTCCTTTCCCTGCTATTTGCTGAATAGCGCATCCCATTGCCCAGTGCTGTGGGATCCAGAAATGAAAGACTCAATTGTTATAGGTTTACTGAGAAGGGTGTAAGTTAGATGATTGGTCCAATTCAATTCGTTGGGACAGGGAGAGAAGGAGAGAAGAAGAAGTGAGAGAATTAGAGATGCTGATTTTTTTTTTGCTGGTAGGGCTCTCAGGATCAATAGGAAAGTGACCAAGTATGCCAAAGTGACATCTTGGGAAGAAATGAAGGTTCAGATGTCACCAGGACATCACAAACTTGCAACCTGTAACTATGGAACAAAATTAGAAGAGCATTTAGGGTATGAGAGATGGTTGATTCGGGGACAGTTGAATTGTCCTGCTAAGAATTATTTCTGGTGATAAGCCAGTGCTCCTGCAAGCAGGGGCTTTGGTAGAGACATAAAGCAATAACTTTCTCTCTGCTCTAGATAGTATTATGTGTTTAACTGGTGGGATGCAGGCTCTGGTTGTTCCCTACTTGGAAGCAATGAAGATGGTAAGACTGCTCATGATATCTGGAAGTCATGAGGAAGGGGAGAGCGCTTTGGCTGCTGTCTGGAAAATGTTTTCTTGTGGACCTTTGTGAAAGCAAGTTTTAAAATGCACCTGGAAGAGTTAATTGGAAAAGAAGAGGAGGCTGTAGGACAGGCAGGATGCAAGTGAGATTGGTTGTGCTTTCGTGCTCAGGTCTGCTTTATGACATCCTGCAGTGCTGCTTTATGTGACTGGTCCTGCACACTCGCACAGGTGAAGAGAAGCAGAGACCTGCTTTGCTGGTGCTGGGGTTGGCAAAGGGAGCACAGGGGATGGCCAAGGCTCGTGTGGACAATTCAATTTGGCTTTTTTTACCTCTGGATTAGTACATGGCCGTTACAGTTAGGGGGTGCTGCACTGCTTGTGTGGTGCTTTGTGGAGGAGATGCACAACTTGAGTCCCTACATGTTTGCGGCTGTTGAAGAGCAGCTTATGCTTTCTGCAAGGACCTTAGTCCCTGTGTCATTGCCAAATTCCAGTGGAGAGAATTATATTCTGCTTAAGGTATCAGCATTTCCTGTCCTGTCATTTAACTGTTTAATAACTTGCTTTGGTCTGCTTCAGAGATGGCTGTGTTTCAGTGAAGGGTGAAAAGATCCTGCTGTCTCCCTTACCAGACAGATGTACCTAAGGCTCTATTATAAAGAGCTGTATGATAATACAATAAAACCTGTGGCAGAACTACAAAGTATTTAAGAGCGGTGTTGATGAAAAGACAGTGGGATAGCTCAGGAGACTAAAAATGTGATATAAAGCCTTTAGCCCTAAGTTGATTCTTCAGATCTGACCCAGGTCAGTGGCGATGGACAGATGTTGCTGTCTGGTGGCTGATTCGAAGGTCAGATGTGTTGTATTTACTGTATTTTAAGTCAGTTCCTGTCACTACCGCATTTGACCCTACTTGGCCTTTTCCTGCTGGCAGTCTCTATATAGAGACTGGTTATGCTCCTTATGGAGGCAGACTACTATCAGTGCTCCCAAGCATTTAAAATCATGACTCAGACCACAAAAATCATGAGATAAAATAAAAATCTGTGCTGAGTTCTTTTTCTGCTTTCTGTTTTCTGAAACTTCAGTGTGCATCTGAGTTACGTTTTCAAGTGTTTCTAGTGGCAAGAGTGCTAGAAACTTGGGGGAAAATTAGCTTTTCTTCCTTCCCACTAAAATTCTCAAACAATGACTTTAATAGCAGTGGATTTGAGGAAAAGCTTACATAAGACATAAAAGAATGGTGGCTGGCAATACCAATGAGTAAAAGTAGCCTGATTTCACATTGTCCCCCTTTTGTCGCTGCCAGCACTGAATCCACACACAGAGGCAAGTGATCTTTTGCAGTGTCAGAGCTTCCCTAGAAAGCAATGTCAGGCTTTGGGCGTGGATAGGCATCCATGCAGGAGGAAGTTAGCGCTAATTTCCTATGCTAAAACATTTTCCTCTGTGAAACTTTAATAAAGTGTTGTATGGGTGCAATGGAGCTAACAGATATTAGCACTGAAGGATTAATATTAGAGCCATATTTTGGCCTCTCAATAACCAGCCTGATTTCCAGAGGATAAAAGCATGTAGTGCCTCTACTGAAGTCAATAGGAGCTACATGTTAGGCCCCCAGTTCCTGTAATAACAACGGTATAATTTTCTAGTGACAGATGGGCCAGCAGAGAATGCGAGACTCAAAATTGTGCACAAACCTTAGTTGGGGCAGGACAGTCTGAACTGCCTAAGAAAACAGTCACAAAGAATAGTCTTGCTTCTGGTTATATCACAAAAGTGTTGTAAGAGAGGGCTGAAAAAGTCAAAGCTATTAAAGTGAGAAGGACTAAGTCAAAATGGAGTTTAATATTCTCAATACTTCTAACTGTGGGAGATTCAAACCGGGATTTCAGGTACACAACCAGATACAAGTTACATTTTTCAAAATGGAAATAGGCACAGCTTCTATAAAAATTTGCTTGTGCTGGTGAAAGATAATCCAGATAAAACCGCTACTGATTCAGACCTGCCTTTGCTTCATTTTCTTAGAGCCAGATAGGACTTGGAGGAAGGTTGAATCATTTCCTTCATTTTTAGTATGATGGTGCCTAGATGTTGGGATAGGAGATGCCACCAGGACTGCAAAAAGCCAATCTCAGATTAGACGCTTTGTTCTCAGGGTGCAGGTCAGCTCTGTGTGTCCTAGCTTTCCCTATTTGCTGGAGAGTTAATTCTGCTGTTGCTGTACCCCTCTGTGGTTTCTTGCACATCTGTTTCCTGCCTGATGTTGTCTGGTTGGGATGCAATGAGATCAGCTTTTCCCCTTAACCCCCTCCCACTCTCCCCACAGCTCCCTCAGTGCCTCTCATCCTGAGCCTGTGGCACCCAAAGCACTTTCTGTCTCTTTGTCTAACGCAGCTTATTGGCTTTGTTTGTTATTTGGTATAGAAATAGAGCTGCTTCATTTGAGGAGCTCTGAAGCCACCAGCCCCCTCATGCGCTCCCCTTGAGGCTCCTTTTTGCCATGGCAGAGAGCAGGGCTGGCCAGCAGCACTCCCTGAGTCCGGGAAGGAAAGGGAGCTGTTGTCTGCAAATGTAGCACAGGGAGATGGGTGAGGAAACCCTGACAAGCCCCTGGATTGTAATATGGGGAAGGAGACAGCAGTATGGGTAGCCCACATGATAATTCTTCTACACTGTGTGGCTGTGCAATGACTGCTTCTGCCTTGTCACAACTGCATTTGAATGAAAGAGTAAGGGACGTTTTCATTTAGCGTTAGTGGTCTCATAAAAACATAGGAGCTCTGGCTTGCACTGACTCCCCGAGCAGGATCTTAACCACTTTTGAGCGTTGCAGTAGGTCAAGACTTTACTGTAGGATAGGCAAGTATTTCTCAGGGAAAACAGTAACAATAATTCAGCAGTAATATGCTCTGTACAAAGGAAAGGCAGCTTTGGATACTCTTAGGCTGTTTTGGTACAGCCCTTTAGCATGCTTCCTTCTGCCTGATTTTGGTCCTGTGTGTTTCATTGCGAAGCTGCCTCGTCTGTGCTCAGATGGTTGAGGAGACCTGTCACTCAGGAAGAAAGTGGTTTGCTTTGAGAACAGGCTCCCTTTGGAGCCAGTCGTTAAAGCTGCTACCCAGATGTGAAGCAGCTTTTCTGGGTCGTGTGGCTTTCATTCCTCACACTTGCATGTGCAGCTGCATGTGTCTGTGGGATAAGAGCATGCAGGGATATGCGTGAGGGTGCATGCAAGTCTGTAGCACATGTAAGTGTGTACCACACAAAGATGTGTTTGTGTCCGCTTAGGTGTTTTTTCAAGCTGCTTTTCCTGCTTTGATGTTTTGAAATGAATGCATGCCCATGCTTTTGGGTAGGTGCTTTTGGTTAGCGATGCACGCAGAAAGTCCTGGGAAAACTGCTGAAGGATCCTTAATAGTAATGTAGAGGAAAAAGACAAGGCCTTTTTTTTTAAAAAAAGTCCCCTTGGAAAGATGAAAATGCCACACACTTATTTAATCTGCTGCAGAAGAAGAATGAAGAGCTGCATTCATCCGGCTCTCAAAATTAGAAACTGTGGCACTGGGGATTTCTGTCTCAAGAACTGATCGAGCTGAAAAGAAACCTTTTTCTCTCTTTGTGGCCAGATTGCTTTCAATCCAGATCTCTTCCCTGACCTACCTCACTCTGAGCCTATACAAACACTTGTCTTCCTGCAAGGAAGGAAGCAGCAGGGGCTTGGAAGAGAAGGGGACAAGAGCAGCCTCTTGGGCTGGCTTGAAATCCACGAGTCCACTTTTTTTATCTGATGTGCTGCTGCACTCCGCTCTACGCTTCCGCACTGCTGATACACTACGCAGCCCCATGACCTGCGCTCTGTGGGGTCTATCCCTGGCCGTAGTCATGCAGCCTGTGTGGATACTTAAGGCTGCATCCCCGCATCTTTGTGGCGGAAGCAAAAGGGACAGTTGGGCTCTGAAGTCTGGGGGCAAAAGAAGGGGGACTGTATTACTGAACAGTGGAGGAGAGCTGTGGCGGAGCGGCCCTGAGGGCTGAGTACATGAATTGGCAGGTGGAGGAGCTGGGTCAGACTTGGGGGAAAAACAGCTCCTTGGCCTTTCAGAGCCTGCCACGGCATGTCCAGTGGACAGGGGAGTGAGAAAGTCTGCTGCCAAAATGGATAGTGTGGGGGAAATTATTAGTACCATAAAGGTTGCTGTTTCTCCACCCGCTCTCACAAGTGGAGCATCATGTTATGAGTCCCAGATATCAGCCACTATGGCAACAAAGTGAGAGCAACAAGACACTGGGAACAAGGGGAGTAGAAGCCATCTGTCTGCTTCTGTTACTCTGCTGTTCCTCCTTGTTTTAGATGATGTTTGTGTTACTTCCTCAATCTGTTTCTGGTTCCTGGGAGCTGGATTTTTGTGTCTCTGTGGCACAGTGTTACTGCATTTAAACATTCATGTTGCGAGCTCAGCTCCTTGTTCTGTATTGACTTTCCATTGCTAGCGCTGTGTGATTAGCAGAGGGCTCTTCCATGCTGCCTCCTGCTTTACATTTCCCTTACCGAGCACTGCAGGAGGCACGCGTGTCGTTTGCATGCGCTGAGCCCCACTTTGATCCGGCCATCTCCCCACCCCCTGCGAACAGCACGAATCACATGTCTTGCCTGCAGATTCTACATTAGAAAATGTATCTTGATTTAGCAAATGTTTTCTCTTTGTTGGTAACAGCTGATTTCATCAGGACTTGGCAAACCAAGGAGCAGGGACTTCACTGCTTGCGGTATCACAGCTCTCAAAGGTTGAAGGAAAAACTGCAGTGGATGAAATGCTGCCACTGCACAGGGTGGTTGTACGTCATAGACTGATGCAGACATGGGGAACGAGTAGTCTGGGAGATCCCCAATTGTCTGCAGCGCTTGGATGCAAACTGGGCCTGATTCTAGTTTGGAGAACTCATGACACAAACAAAATACTAGAAAGCTTGCGTCTGTAACTCAGGCTTTGCATATATGACGCAGTTCTACAGCAGCTACACTTGCTGGCAGTCAGGGTTGTGCCAAAGATTTCTGTTCCAGTGTTTCTGCTTTAACAGTAACAGCCTGTCAGTAATGGCATACCCTGTCCTGCTCTGAAGGGCCTAGGGTAGGGTGGCTGGCAGATTGACTGCCCACATCACTGCTTTGACTGGATCTCTGATCCTATGTGTGAAATAACAAATGGAGGGTGATTAAAGGATGGAGAGCTACCAGCGTCTGCCTCCAGACCTGAACCACCAACAGGGTGCCAGATGCACTTAGAGCTTTGAGACAGAAACCTACAGATACCTTATTCCAATACAAAGGCTGCTTGTTTTAAGGGCAACTAGTGTTGCCTACTAGCATCTATTTTCCATACATTCCCAGAGCCTCAAGCCCCAGCTGTCCTTTGCTCACATGCTGGAGCCTTCACCTTCTCTGCTGATAACTTCAGTGAATGTGTTTTGCATTGTCAACAACAACAACAACAACAACAAAAAATCTGCAACATGTTTACAATGGACACAGGCAGAGAACAGTGTAACATAAATTGAATTTAGTGTTAAATTAAATAACGTGGGGCAACTGTGCTGACTGTATTACTAACTTTCATACTTAATTCAATAATGTAACTCTCTGTTTTCTATATTTATCTGAAACCACAAGCAGACTTTCTGGTCTTCTGCACCAGCATGACTGCAGGTATGAAAATACTTACCATGGACTTGAGACCTGTCTTGTTGTCAAATGTCTGGGCCCTTGCATATAATGAAGTTATAGACACCAATACTAAACTTCACCCTCACTTAAGTGCCAAATCAATGCTATCATTGCATGAGAGCGAGGAGTTTAGACCCTAACACTGCAAATTTTTTGGCACACCGCACTTAAGCGGACAGGGAAGTCCCAGTCCTCTTCTGTCTCACCCTCCTGCCTTGAACATGACCCTGCAGCTAGATTAGATTCCCCTTTTTCAGGCCAGTGGAGGCACTTTTGATCTTAACAGTGCACCAAAAGGGATAAAGCAAAACCCACGCGTTTTGCACTTGCCTTCAGTTCCTGTGCCTCCATTGCTGTCCTCCTGTTTGGGAGCAGCAGCCTGGCCGAGGTTCAAACCATCCTACCTCCATCCTGGTGCCAGCCCCACTTCCAAGCAATGCTGACTTGACTGGATGGCCACTTGGATTTAGGTAATTTAATGTGCATGCGGGAAGAGTTACCTTAACAGCAGCAGAAAACGTTACATAATCACAGAATTATAGATATGAGCAGGGACCTCTTGAGATTATCTAGACCGACTCCCTGCTCAAGCAAGATCAGCTGGAGCTGGTTACCCAGGACCGTGTCCAGATGAGTTTCGAGTATCTCCAACAGATGGAGACTCCACAACCTCTCTGGGCAACCTGATTCAGCCTTTGACTATTGTCACAGTAAAAATGTGTTCAGATGGAATCTTACTTTTTTAAATTTGTGCCTCTTGTCCTATCAGTGGGCACCACTGAGAAGATCCTGGCTCCCTTTTCTGCATTCCTTCCTATCAGGTATTTGTACACATTGGTAAGATGCCTCATGATCCTTCTCTTATCCAGGCTGAATAGTCCCGGCTCTCTCAGTCCTTCCTCATATGAGAGGTGCTCCAGTCCCTTAATCATTGTGGCCTTGAGCTGGGCTTGCTCCAGTAAGTCTGTGTTGTTCCTGTACTGGGGAGCCTGGAGCTGGACACAGGACTCCAGGTGTGGGATCACCAGTGCTGAGCAGAGGGGAAGGATCACATCGCTCGACCTGCTGGCAACATTCTTCCTAATTCTTCTCATGTTCCTAGTAATTTATTACAGTTTCTATCAGAAATCGGCCTTGGTCTCCCAGCCTAGGCTGTCAATTTCAGTCAATAACTAACATGCAATTGGGACACCGTTAAGGATCCTTTCTGCCCTGGTTAATCTGGAAAGGAATTGTCTTTTCATAAAGGGCCACTGCTCTTTAATGATTTCTGCAGTCTTGCTGCCGGCGAGCTCAAACAAATTAATGTATGCTTTATATAATACACTGATATGCTGCATCTGATGAATGCTTTGCAAAGCCTTGGCTTAATAGAAAGGCTGCTAATAATGCTGTGAAGCAGCACACCTTTCTCAGGTGGTGGTTGTACAGCCCCCCCCAAAAGGCACTGTGCACCAAAGCGGGGGCTTGTGGCCGGAATTCTTCCTTTCATGGTGGCTGTGTTACATGCCCTTCTCCAGCACGGGGACCGGGCAAGGGGAGGGGAAACGTGCATCCCTGTGCAGGATTCTCAGCTGTGTCTCAGAAATATGCCCCGAGCAGCTGAGCTGGGTTCGCAGCCATTTATCTCCAGCTCCTCTCTCTGCCCTCTTCTACTCAAGGCTCAGCTAACTAAATGCCTTTGGAAATGCTATTATCTCCTGTGCTCTCTGGGGCCAGGAGCAGCTTGCAGATTTATCATCTGGAACAGGAGGCTTTGTTTAGTTCTGTAAAGCACAGAACTGTTAAAGAAAGAACAAAAACTAAACCCCAGACCAAATGCAAAGCTCTCTTTACATCTCATGTCCTTTCTTTTCTTTCTCCCATCTGGGAATGTGTGTGCATTTGGTTTTGTAATGTGATTAAATACTGTCACATGATGAAATGGTTAGAGGAGGTACACCTGCATCCCTAAAATAGGGATTGAACATCCAAGGAGCCAGGAGACATTCCTGTTGTAACTAAGTGTGTAACTTGTTTCCTAAAGAGTGTTAGGAGAACAGGTCAGATTCTTCAGTACGAACTTCATTAAAAGGATACCGCTGTGGTTTTCACCAAACACATCAGCATTGGTACTGCCTTTTTTTCTGAAAGGTGCTGACGTGCTTGCAGACTTTCTCTACATGTAGGATGCAGGGCTGAGAATCCAGGCTAGATCTGTGCCTGATCTCACCGTCTATATTCACTGGGTCATCAAAAAATGCTGATTTAGCAAACCCCGAACACTGGGAGAAAAGGGAGGGGGTTTGTTTATCTGGCTCTGAATATTTCAGTTGGGATGTTTTTGATACTGTAAGTATTGTGTATGTGCCATCTCTAGCAGTGAATGTGACTGTCAGTCCTGTTGCAGATGGGAACCTTGACAGCACAACAGGGCCAATCAGCCTGTGGAAAGCCCTTTGCTCCACGTGCAACTAGTGCTTGTTTTTCTGTTCATCTCTCATTACGGTGCTGCTGGTAGTGATGGCAGTCACACCTCAGGAGGTTCAGAGGTGTGATCAGGCAGGGTGACCCTCCTTCTGGATCCTTGCGTCTGCGCTGCAATTTGTGTGAAGTAAATAAGCTGTCAGCAGGACTGAATTGCTTTCTTTCCTTATGCAAAATCAGAGAGGGGAACAGCTTCACCATTTTGCTCTTTTTATCTTCCTAGCGTGCTCCACTTGGTATTGCATTTTCTTTACCCTTGCTCCGGTCAGATAGTTTCAGATACACGAGAGGCTAAATGAGAACAAACTCTCTTGTGAGATTTATTGCATCTTCTGCTTCTAATCAAGCCAGAAAAATAGAGCAACAGACTGCCTTCTGTAATCCTCTTCTCTCCCTTCCAGTCCCAGCTGGAAACCAGAAGTACAACAAGGTAGAGGAATGCAGCAAAAAAAGTTAAAACAAATGTCCTGGAACTTCTAAAAGGGGCGTGGGGTTTGGCCTGAGGCGATGGCTCAGGATTACAGAGGGGGCATGGGGGATTCTCCCTTCTCTCAAGTGTTTTCAGTTCCCCTTACTTTGTTGGGGTTTTTTGGTCCGTCCCCCCCTCTCTATTTCAATAACTTTATTGCCAGGATGGCAGTATACTCGTGTTGCCAAAGTCAATATATCAAGCGTCAGCGCCTAAGGCGGGCTTAAGAGCGGTAAATGGGAAGAGCTGGTTTTGATCTATTGAGTCCATTCTTCTTCCTTCCTGGCTCGATAGCGAGTGCCAGTCACATACTGCTGCCCAGGGCTTGCTGCGTAAAGCCACAAACGGGGTCTGAGTCAGGAAATTCAGTTCCGGATCACAATAGCTTCGATTTGGGGTCCCCCTCTAGACATCCTCCTGCAGCCCCATCCCTAGATCAGCCAGGCGCGGGCGCCCCGTCCTCAGGGTGGCAGGTAGAGCCTGGCGGTGGAGGCAGCCCCCCGGCCCTGCTCGCAAACATGCTTCAGAGGCGGGGAAGAAACCGATGTAATAAATACAAAGAAGGGCTCAGAGCCCTAATTAGTCCTCATTTCTAGCCTGCTAAAATACCCATCTGTCACTCTGCTGCAATAATGAGATTTGAGAAGATTAACTGGATACTACTTAGGCTCCTAAACATGGCAGCTCAGTAAGTGTGCTGCTGTTCAGCCTTAAGCCGTGCTTGCAGCAATTACACCCTAAGCAGGTTTATGTCTGGTTAGTGATTGCATGGGAGTTGCCCAGAAAAATCTGCTGCAGGAATGGGATGGGTGATTCAGAAGATGGAAAAGCGTAGTATCAGTTCAGTCAAGTTGCTGCCTTGGCATCATTTAGGGAAACGTTGCCATTTGGGCACAGGGTAAAACAAGGGCCCCAATCCTTTAAAAACAGCTCTGGTTTATCTTTTGTTTCTAGGGCATAGGGACTTTTTCACACATGTACATGCTGTGCTGCATCTTTCCCTTTCCAGAAGCAATTTCAGCTGGAGCCATGATTTGTTTTTTTTACTCAGTGTCCTAAACTGTCACGTAGCGTTGCTCTGCCCAGCTCAACAGCTGCCACCTCCCAGCCTGGAGGTGGGTGGAGTGAGTCTTGTTTTTGCAGTTTGTGAAATATTTCAGGATGTAAGGCGCTCGTTAAATTATTGATGTTAACTCTTGGACATTAAAGACAGACGTGAACTGTAGCTCTGGATCCTAAGGGCTTTGGAGGCTTATCCCTGCCCTAATAATGGTTCCCTACTTGGGATTTTTCATGCATCTCTTACTACAGATTTGAATTCACTGCAGGATGGTGGAAGGATTTAGCAGATGGACAAAGGGTGACAGCAAGGCTTTTCTGTACAACATTATATACCTATGAAGCAAATTTAAGTGAGCATTGGTAGAAAAAGGGGAAAGAGACATGTGTTTTCTTTGCGAGAATGGGAAAAATCAGAAAAATACGTTCCTGTCTCTTGACAGAAAATGTTTGCAGGCTATGAAAACATTTTGTATAGTTGTGATTCAGGGGGCAGTGCAGGTGCACCTGACATCAATTCTTGTGCTAAAGGAAAGATATTTTAACTTGTAAAGTGCCTTATTTCTATCCCTTTCTCCACTTCTGCCTCCTTGAAAAGAGGCTGATAGCAATAGTGCTACTTGCTTTACCTCATGGTGACACCAGTGTGGCGGTTGGGACGTTCAGCGCAGTCCTGCCTCTGCAGTGCTTTCAGCTCTTTGTTTGGGCTGCGGTGGTGAAAAGTGAGGCCTTGGCCGATATGGCACAAGGGAGAGAAGGCAGCAGGAGTGGCAATGCACGCCGCTGAGATCTCCCTGCAGCTTCGGGCGCTGCTCAGAAGTTCACAGGGAACTGACTGCAAAACCCTGGTATGGCAGGAAAATCCTCTCCAATGTTTGACGAAGGCTCCCATGTTTGGGTTTGAATGGGAAGTATTCAAGGAGCTTCTCCCTTCCCCTCCCCTTTCCCACCCATTCTCCCCTCCCTGCGTTGGGGTGTTGCGGTTGCACACAAACCTTCTGTTTATTATGGGGGAGAGGAAGGGGTGAGGGCCATCTCTGACCCTCTCCTTCCCTTGGCAGTTTGTGTGTTAATTAGCTTGTCCCTACGAGACAAACTTGTCCCTACGAGACAAGCCCACAGCCCAACAGAGCGGCAATTCAGCGGCCAAACAATGTCCAATTATCCCAGTCCGGGGAGCAGGAGGCCAGCCCCCAGCACGTGGCCTCTGCATCCCTGGCCAGATGGCTCCTCAAACTCCCTTGGCCCGGCCAGTAACGCCGCTTGGGGGATTTGACACGTGTCAGCGGTTTCGGCTGAGCACTTTTGTGAGCTACCAGCAGCACGGTTGTCTGAAATATTGGGAACAGCTCCACGTGTGCCCCGGGCAGTGGTGTCCACTCCATGCCCTATGCTGAGGCAGTGATTGGCGGCCAAAAGGGAGCGTGGATGTTCATGTGTGAAATGAGATTTTTGCACCCCGAGTTTGGCTTCCTTTATCCCACATTCAGTTTGGTGACCTGGCAGAGATGTAAGCATATCTTTTGCTTTTCTCTTATATTCTAATGTTTGTACATGAATGAAGTTGCTCAGATTGGAGTTCGAATTGTGTAGAGCAAAGGAGGTGGTAGGAGTCACACCAGTGGCAAGCTCTGTTCCTTCCACTGCTTGACTCAGTGAGACACTTTAGGCCACTCCTTTTTCCACATCTTACTCCCCTCAGTGATTAAAAGGTGCAGCTATCATCATCTTTTTGTTACAAAGTTCTCAGTATTATTAGTATTGGGGTTTTTATTATTATTATTAAATGTGAAGGGTGTCAGCTGTTTTCATCACCCAGTACGGAAAAGTGGGCTCTTGCAGCTGTGGGGCATGCCACATTGGATGACAGTGAGGGCAGAAAAAGATGGCGCTTGCCCAGTTTGCCTGCCCCTTACGAAAAGCCTTAGAGGGAGATGTGAGGCACACTGGCGTGCCATTACATACCTAGAGAGGAAGGTTGCTAGCGCTTCCTTCTGAGTTAGTGAGGCCTCTGCCCCGATACGTGACATCTTAGCTTTGAAGAGAATATGACAGCCATTTACTAACTAACCTCTGGGTCTAGGAAATGGAAAAACAATGCAGCATCTATCTGAAATAGCAGAAAAGATTACCCTAGACTGGAATTTGGCCAGGATGCTGTCTTTAGTTCTGCTAATCTTGCAAAAAAAACAAGGAAAAAAAAAAAGGAGAAAAGTGCTACAAAGACTTTCTGCAAGACTGCAGTCTTCATTTTATAGCGTCTGATTTATGCAATAACACAGCTTTCTCTTTGCACGCCATGGGACATGGTTCATTCCTGGCTTATAGAAAGGACCGCCCCTTACAAGTCACCGGCAGCAATTTCAATTGCTTCTGGTTTTGGGAACAGAACCAACCTTAGGTTATTGATAGAAGCTAATGGTAATGCATCCAAAGAAACAGCTGTGAGGGAAGTGTGGCAGAGAAATGAAAAAGGAGACCAGAGGGAATGAATGGGGAAAGGCAATAAGGGCAAAGGTGGAGTGGAGAAAGCATGTGAGGAAATCCCAATATGCTTAAAAACAGAGGAGGGAAAGGTTGGAAAAACTAGTCTGAGAGCAAAACTGACCATATTGGAACGACTGGAGACTGCCAATGAGTGGTACAAGAGAGAGGTCTATGAGTGGGAGCAAAATTCAAAATCCTCGCAGTTTTGGTGGTAGGGATAGAGTGGATGAAGTGATGCTTTTCTGGGTGCAGACAGCTGGAGGATAGACAGGAACAGTGTAACAGTGGAGAGTAAAGGAAGATGCTGACAGTGCCAACAATTCTTGTTATCCAAAACTCCTCTTCCAGATCCTTACCCAAAACTGAGCCAGAGCAAGATGTGAGGGAATTATTTCTGGCTCCTTTCAGCCCTTGAAACAAGCTTGGTTTTGGAAAGTGCAAGGAGATGCCATTGAGTTACTGCATTGTTAGTGATGCATTTTTTCATCAGCTAACTACAGTTTTTCATTCCCCCTTTGGTGCCTAACTGATGTTAAAATGAGCTTCAGTCTCTGATCAGTTCCAGAGTCTATGGGCGTGAGCAAGAGCAGCTTTGTCTCGCTTGGGTAAGCTTGCAATACTTAACATTTAAATGTGCTCGGCTTCATTGCCTGCTGAGGGCACGCAGTGCTTCAGCTTCCTTTGCTTTGGAAGCCTGTGCTATGAATCAAAACTTCTCTGATTTTACAGTCTCAAATAAGTTCCTGCTTTTAAATCATGCAGTTCATCCCCCTTTGAGATAGACCTGTACAAGGAGATGAACTTCGCCTGGCAATTTTTCCTCTGAAACCCATCAGCCATGTACTAACATCAGGATACAGGTCTTGGCCTGCAGTATGTGGCTCAGCTGTGTTGGCTGCAGAGAACTGCAAAGGCAAAGAGATGCTTGACTTGTACAGCAGTACTGTAGCTATCAAAATGTAAGGAAGTTTGATTAAGTATGACCTCAACGCCCTTTTCCTGCAACACCCCTTCTTGTGTTTGCAATGTGTTTGTTAGTGTCTCAAAGCCTTTAGTACAGCAAGATCCAGGAGTCAGAAAGACAAAAGAAACACAGCCCAGATACCCAACTCCTTGGCATTTGCCTTTGAAGAAACATAGTGCATTAAAGGATTTTTTGTTGTTGTTGCTTCCTCTTTCCTTGCTTCCCCCAATCTTTGTTATTCCCAGGAATGACCATATTTACTTATTTGTCTCTTCCCAAACCACTGGACAGACAGCAGCTTCAGCAGGGAGCGGTTTAGCAGGACTGCTGGAGTGGGCAAAACAATGGGGCTTTAATCAGGGCGCCTCCAGCAGCCGCTGCTGGCCAGAGGTTTCTCTGAATTCCCAACGTGGAACAGTTGCCTCTTTCATGAAGCGCCTGTGGGATGAGCACAGGATTGCTACACCCAAAGCATTTTTATGCAGCAACGGCTCTCTGGAAGGAAACGCTGCTGAGGGCACCGCCTGCAATGCCCCAAGCTACTGGGGTGTCCATATGAGAGCCTCTTTCTTCCAGGCCTGGGCTGTGTTTGCCTTCCACATGCAATCTGTGAATAGCTCAAGTCTGGAAAGTGTTTAGGAAAGCATCTAACTTTTCTCTTAAAGGAGAAAAAAAAAAAAGGAGGGGAAAAAAAAAAAGAAAACATCAGGGGTAATGAAATAGTTTCCAATGACTTGATGCAGTGTGGCCAAACTGTTTGTAATAATTTCCTTTAAATTCCTTTTATATAGAAAGAATTAAATATGAAATCATGAAGCAGGAAGCAGTCATCCTGCCAGCCAGTGACATGTACCGAGAGATCAGAGCAAAGTGAGAAAGACACAGAACAGCAGGAGACTTGCAAAAACCTTTTTTAGCCCTCCCTTTTTCTTCCTCTTTGTGTTTAGTGTACACATCCATGTAGTACTAACATTTCTTACCCAAGAGAAGCTGCAGGAATCTCCTGCTGTTCCTTGTCTCTCCGATGACAGCCCCGAACCTTCCTGCCTCATCTTGTCCATGTTTCCTGATGGATTTTGCAGTTCCCAGATGTTTGGATACCTGATTCTTCTAAAAGGAGACTGTGAAACATTAAGTATTTTTAAATACCCAGCTGTATAATTGCTTTGTTTAACTTTGCAACATTCTGAACTCATATAAGGCAATAAGAAAAATCACTGCTTTTTTCCTTCAAAGGATTTTGCTGTTGCTGCTTCTAAATTTATGTGCCTGCAATGGCTTTTGCCTTTGCGCTAGCAAGGTTATAACATCCCTGTTTCCAATTCTCTTTTTCAAACCCTCTATAAAGATTCATGTCAGGAGGGCCCAGGCTGTTGTGTAAAAGAGGACTGAGGTTACACAAGCGCTACCAAATCGAAGTTAAGAAATTTCCCCAACAAAACCTGAAATCAGAAGAAAAAAGACCTCATGTCTGTTGTCTACAAAGGTCTGCAAGTCTACAAAGCTGACTTGAGTTGCACCTGAGTTTTGCATATCTCAAGAGCCTGCTTGGATTACGCTCTGGAGGTTTGACACTGGCCTCTGCTGTCTCCTGCCCAAAGTGGGAGACAAAGATGCCTGTCTGGATCCCAGCTCGTTTTGAACAGGTTGTCAGATTGCTCTGATCAGGGTTGATTTTGAAGTACAGATGCCTGAGTTCAATTTCCCTGAAATCCGGGGTGTTCAGCTGCAGGTTTTTTATCTGAGTCTTTCTCTAGCTTGGCTCCAAGGGAAGGGAGAGTGAATGCTACAAGCCAGGAGCCTACAGGTGCAAAAAATTATAGGCTTTAAAATGTCACTAACTGAGCACATAATGGATATTCTTTGGATTTTATGATTAGCTGTTGTGTTTTGTCGGCTAATGCTGCCTTCCTGATGCGATTTATAAAGTAGTCTCAAGTTGCGGCCAGGCAAGCCAGATTCAAAAGTGGGTTCCCTGGGAATGTCACTATCTTTTGCAACATTTCCTTTGTTTCTTCTGAGCAGGGTAAGCTTGCTGATATACACCTGGCTGTCACTCCCACCTGCTTTGCCATCTCCCCTTCCAGCCTGAGTCCAACAAGGCATCATCCACCCAAATGTCTGCTTGCATACTGCAAAACCAAGGGGGCAGTTGTGAACGAAACTATGCTGCTAAATCATGCCATTATGCCCAGCATTTCAGATCAAGGGTACTGCATTGTGTGTGGGATTCATACAACTGACTCCCTTCTCTACCCAGAGCCATCCTAAAACCTGGGATGGCCCGAATGCTGCATGTGTCTCTGTGCACAAAGGTGTCTGTGCTGCACATGCGGTGTGAAACCAGGCTCTACACGGGAGCATCGGTGCCCAGGGGACCAGGGCATTGGTCTATACTCCAAGACAGCTGTGTCTGCACTTCATGCATTCATATTGATGTGTTTCCCTGCAGCCCCTTTCCTACTCTGCTCAGCTGGGCCAGAGGCATAGCTGGTCTGACTGAATGTCCCCTGCCCAGCTGTCCTCTGGTCTATGAAGCTGTGGAATAGAAGGGAACGTGCAGGGCTGTGGGGCAAAGTTGGATAGTGCAGGGCTGTACAAGCCAAGGGATCTTTTTAGGAACATGCTCCTTGGCTTCATGGTGCACCACAGGCCTTCCCTAGCATGAGGCTCTTGGTATCCCATGTGTCCCTTGAAGTACTCCAACAGATGGGGTCTCTCACAGTGGGACACAAGAAGTATGAGAGATTCACATGCTGGCAGAGAAAGGGTGCCTTCATTTCGTTACTGTGGCTCTGAGAAGTTTTTCCAGCACCTTGCAGCACTCTGACACTTTGCCTCCATTTCAGCATACTGCCTTTTACCGTTGAGCTCCTCCAGAAGCACAGGTTGTGTGGCATCGGGCCAGCTTCTGACCTCAGTGACACTAGGATAAATCTGGGATGCTGCAGCCAACTGGTGTGGAAGTACTTCAAGTCTGCATATACAGCAAGTGTTCTCAGCCGTAAAGGGGCTTATGATTTAGGTTGGTGAAAGAGCAGAACAAAAGCAATGTCTGCGTGACTTGGGTACTTGCGGATCTCCCCTGTGACAAAGTGCTTCTGCAAGATCCACGCTTTCCCTGTTACCACCAGAGTGAGCCATGAATTAGCTCCAGGGAAGTCCAAGGAATGCACCAGGACAGAACTTGTGTCCAGAGTAAAAAAAAGAATGAAGTTTTAGATGGATTTATCAACAACGCTGTTGTAATTGACTGCAGTTGGGATTGAAGATTCTCAGCTCCAAGAGAAGTACATTGTGTTGGCCTAAATCTCTTGTGGGACAGACTACTGAGAAAGTACTGGTGAGGCTGAATATGTATCAGAGGAGCACTCAAGTTGAAAGCTTCAATGACAGTGCCTGGATGCGAGGTTCTGGAGACCTGGAGACAAGGCATTGTCTGTTTTGAGAGTGCTTGACCACAGAATGACCTTCCTTAAATGAAGCCAAGCTGCAGACAAATATGATCTTTTTTGAGACATGCTGCAAAATTCCTCTTTGGCCAGGGCCCTTTTCTGGTGTAATTGGAGAAAACGAATTAGCAGTGGGAAAAAGCATTGTGGTAGGAAAAGAGTGACTGAACCAGAGAGGTGCAGAGCAGAGAGCAGGAAAAGCCTCAGCTAATTCCTAAATATGATCACATCCTTAACAGGATGGCTACCAGGGAACTGCAGTAGAGCAGTGTTACTCGGGCTCTTCAGGCTGAAGCCAAGCACATTATTTCAGAACAGCTGGGAAGCCACGGCTGATATTTTGCAGCATCTTGGCAGGCACAGCAGAGAGAGCGGCACAAACATCCTGGAAGCCCTGAGGCTTCCCCTTGGTACAAACACTTCAGGCAGGCAGAGGAGTAATGCTAAGGCAACCCTTACTGGCCAGTGCAGGCTAAAAGTGGTTCCTGTGACGGGGCAGAGAAACGTGGCCTGTGGTTGGTAGTTGACTCATAGTCTGTTTTTTTCTCCATCCCTCCTGTGAACTGCCCCTGTGATGCTGTGACAGCAGGCAGACACGTTTTGCGAGTACCTCCCACAGCTCAGGCAGAGCCTGCTGGGCTCTGCACAGGCTCTCCTATAACCTTGCCGGGAAGAGCACGGGTCAGGATGGCCGGCAGTGCTGTCTGCCCTTACCCTGCAGCGCAGCCAGTGCTGACCAAGGAACAGCCGGTAGCCAGGGAGGTCCCAGGTCATCTCAGAGCGGCGCTGGGGGAATCTGGGGAGGTGACAGGAGGCTTCTGGGATAGGATATGCCTGTGTCCCCCAACTTTTTGGTTTGAGAGAATGGTTTGAGAGAAACCATTTCCACTTGGAAGTCAGCGGAGAGCTAGAATAGGTGTGAGGGCTGTGAGCTCTGACAGCCCTGCAGCCTGTTGGCTCAGGAGGCAGTGGTAACGCATATATTTTGAGCCTTCCTCCAGACAAAGAAGGGAATGTCTGAAGGAGTGGATATCCATCCCAATACCCGAGGACAGCCCAGAGTTCCCAGCATGGTTTCCTGTCCTCCTGGCAGCATGGGCAGCTGCTGGTTTGCAACAAACAGCCTGTGTGTCCCTGTGCGAGCCAGGGCAGCTGGAGGTGGATTTGTTTGCTGTTGATTTCATGGCAGTGTTGCTGCTTCAGGCCACTGCCTTGGTGTGAGGAACAACAACATCCTAGAGGAGACACCCAGTGAACTGCTGACTGCTCCACAGCTACCCAATCTGCATGCCCGGCGTGGGAAGCGGTCAGACCACCCTGACGGCATCAACAAAGCCATCATGTTTGCTGCCATTTCAAGGGAAGAGAGAAGGGAAAAAAGGCTGGGAACAAAAGTCTTTGATCTAGTTTAGAGCGGCAGTTGGAAGATACGGGCCTGAATCGTAAATGCCACATCCAAGTGCCTTTTTGCTGGGGAGGGATTTTAAACCTCAGCCCCGGTCCCAAAGGTGGGGCCTGAGTTTGGTCTCCATGGGAAGAAGATTATGCTGAAAACTGAGTGCCCTGTGAAATGAAAATTAAAGGTAAAGGAAGGAAACCAGGGGATAGTTGAGGAGATGGAAGAAGTCAGAAGACAGGGAATGCAGGAAGTTTGGTATAACTGATCTGTGAACAGACAGGACATCTTTCCCAGTTAATTGAGGCCTTCCCTCCCACCCACCCCCACAACCTCCCTTCCCTGAAATGATCAGAAATAATGCAGTTTCTCCCCAGATGGCCTCTGGCTAGCTTCTTGCCATTATTGTGGTACTTAGTTATGAGAGAAACACTCAAGAGGAAAAAAAAAGAAAATAATTAGAAGTGAGACCAAGCCACAAAGTGTGGATCCAGTTCCAAACATTCCCAGTCTGGTCTTCTGGTACAAGGCTAACTTTTAGGATAACCAACCCAAAAGGTTGCTCCAAGAATCTGATCGGTGATCTCTGACTCAAATCTTCTTCTGAGTTCTTAGTCTGTGTTTCCAGATTTTGGCTAGAAGTTTGAGTAGGGAGGGTCTTTCTGTTTTGGTAGAAACCTGGGAAGAATTGAGCCTCTCCCAGAAATATGCATCTGTGTGAGATTTTCAACTTGACTTTCTGGGTCAGTGATTCTGATAAGCCAGTTGCAATGTCTGTGTGCTTTACCAACTTCTGAACTTCTGAAGGTAAGTTTCTATTCACCAGGAATTCAGATACAAGAAAACTGGCAGTGTGGTTTAGTTACAGAGCAGGAATCAAAGCTATGGGCTCTAACCTTAGCTCTTCCACTAACTTGTTGCATGACCTCAGGCTGCCAACTCATTTCTGTTTCTCATTTTTTGCACCTATGGGATGAGAACGATACTTATCCTCTGTTAGTTCATGACTCCTTGCCAAGGGGTTAGATTTTTGCTGACAGAAGTGAAGCACATTCTGTGAGACTATGCTGGGGTTTTATCCTCACAATGGGGGATGTGAGATACAACCAAGATTTCACATGAGGGTTTTTTATATCCTGAGGGTTGAAAAGCAAACCCTAGGACACTCGCCTCCTTTTTCTCTTGTTTGTTGACAAGAAACACACATAATATTCTGGGCTTCAGCTTGCAAGGAATGGTGCTGCCATCCTCAGAAGTGTACAGAGAGGAGCAAACACTAGCCAGTCATTGGTGATATCACTAGATAGCCATTAGAGCCAGTTCCTGTTTTGCACTGTGCTCCATCTTCCCCTACCGCAAGACTTCCTTTCATCCGGAATCTGAATAAAAAAGTAGAGACTTCCCCTAAATAAAAATTCTCCAAAAGGTTATACTACATTGAAAATAGCGATATGGAAGTGAATATATTTCACCTTCTAGAAACAATATATTTGAGTGTTTCTTTGGTTGAAAAATGGAACTGAATCCCTGTGTTCCGGTGAAACAGTTTGATTCTGTGAAACGCACTTTCCCACTGGAAAATCATTCTGCTGGAAGATTTTCAAGTAGTCTTTCTTCCCGCATGCTTTAGTATCCAATTTAAACTGCAGCTGCTGGTTGTGGTTGTCCCTTGTTGTAGTGAGTGCTGGCACTATATACGTTCCTTTATAACTGAAACAGCAAGCTCTTCCAGGGGATCTTGCTGTGGCCTAAAAGGCATCACCTGATAACGACATGGGAAGGCTGGCAAGATTGTTTTGTTTTTCTCACAGCGGCCTGTGCAGGACTGTTCCCTTCAGAGTAATCTCCTGCCTAATTTTAAATATCCAGGCAGCCTGGCTCCCGCCCCCTCCCTTGAGAGGGCAGTTCTACAACATGATACTGTGTCTCTCTCTGAGGAGGTTTTTCCTACCATTCAACCTAAATTTCCCCTCGTAATTTCATTCAGTGACTCCTAGTTAGAACCCCTTGATCACCCAGAGCAAGCCCTTTGCCTGGGTGGTATTTGCACACCGTGCAGACTGCTATTGTGCGCGCTCTTTTCTCTCCTGTTAATTTGGGCCAGCTGTGCCTATTTACCACTGCCACTTTGTTCTTCCTTGCGAGTCAGTCCCTGTAGATCATTAGAGTTTCTGCTCCTTTTCTCTCCGTCCTCCCCATATGCAGTATGGTATCCTGTTTTCCTTGTAACTGTAGCCATGCTACAGGGCTAAAAGATTCAAGGATTTTTCCATTAATAATCCCCACGCCCTTTTCCTGGTCAGTACATTGCTTAAGAGGGATTGAGGTAATTCATTCACGAATAGCAAGCCGTACTAAAAGAGAGGGAAAGCGCAACAGGAAAATATGAGCTTGGTGGAGCCTGTTTCTCTTGCACGCTCCTTCGTCAAAGTGCGGTTTTGCTCCGAGAGCAGCTTTGGAAATAGGGACCCATCCTGCAAAGCGCTCCCAGGTTTTAGCTGGCGCTGCCAGCTAATGGGCACCTGCCAGAAAAGCCATTGGCGCTGTGTAGGCTGGAGCTCCCTAAAAAGCGGAGGGAGGTCTCCTCTCCTGATCCCCCAGCCAGCTCTGGTGTGCGAGCAGCAGCACATCTCCAGCTGAGTTCAGCCATGCGGGGCGCATCTTCTGCGGCTGGGAATGCTCGCCTAAACGTCAGCGCTGTGAATTTCAGTGGCCCTGGCCAACTTCTGCTGTGAGAACGTAGGTTGGGTATTTTCCTTTGCATCTTACAACCACACCAGCCATCAAGATTTTGCAATTGCACCTTGAGTAAGAATTTCTGCTTGTGAAGAAAACTTAGCTGCAGTTCACTCTCTTGCAACTCCACCGGCTCTGCCACACTTGGGGCCACATCTGCTGCTGGCTACAGTTGCACGAAGCGGGAGTAATTCTGTCAGCCTCTGTGGCAATTTATGGCCAGAAATTGGAAGTGTAACCCATTGCTTAGTTCCTACAGTGTCACAGGAAGGTCGGCAGGCAACAGATAGGAAAAAAAGGAGAAAATCACATTATAACGATATATTTTATTGAAATATACATTTAACTCATCCCAGAGGAACATTAGGAGCAGTAGTTGAGACTCTAAAGGACAGGTCCTGTTCTGGTTATTGCTAGGGATCCCTTGGTAAATCCCCTCCCCACCCCACCTGCTTGCCCATAGTTTTAGATGTGGTATAGAAAAATGCTGGGGGACTCTGTTTCCCCAGTTATGGGAAACCTCTGCTTGCAGGGGAACATGTCCTAATGCAAGGCAGCTCCTCTCCCTGTGTGGGAGGCTGTGGGAGCCCTGTGGCTAAAACATGGTGGAGGGCAGGCAACGCCGCTGCCATGGCTGGCTGTGCCTCTCGTGCTTTGCCCTGTTTTGTGTCCCCACCATGACGGAGCCTATAATCACACGTTCCCGGGCTGTTTCTTACACTGTGCAGCAAACTGATGACCTCCCGGTGGGAGCTGGGGCAAGCCCATCAGCTTCTCTAATGGGACAGATGCTAACCTTGAATGCCAGGCACCGGGGGAGGTCCAAAATGGTGTGTGCTTAGGTTTTCCCTTCTCTGCTGGGGCAGTGGCTCCTGCACTGGCAGTCTGTGGAGCTGAAGTGCTTCAGCTTGGCGTAAGCCATGTTCTGCAATCATCGTCCAGTTTCTCCACTGTTGATGAAACAGTGCTGGCAGCGGTAGAGATTCCTCAATTTGAAAGAATAAAAATGAAGGCAATGGTCTAGTGTAAAGGTCTTGGCATCTCCCACAGCTTATGACAGTGCCGCTGGAGCACGGGGGCCGTGGCTGTAGCTTTTCTTTTGTGAGCTTACATTCCTTAGCAGTGGGAAATCAGCAGCTGTAATTAGTCTCTGATGTTGTCTGCTAATAAGTGATTTCTCTGGTACTTGCAAATACCAGCATCCCTGAGACGTAGCTCTATTGTTTTGACCTCTTATCTCTTCTCTCTTCTTCTCACTGAGAGGGGCCCCAGATGTTCTTCAACATTGCTAGGATAAAAACCCATCCACCCCTGCTCCTCCCCTGTCTCCACTACCTTTTTTTTTTTTTTTTTTTCCCCGGCCACTGTATAGGAAAATGGCTCCTGCTAGTCCTCATGGAAAAGGACACAGATGCCGGCAGGAAGCCCATTTGCTTTGGGAGGAAGAGGGGCCTGACATCAACAGGAAACGCTGTGCGGCAGAGCTGCTCCTGCCTCCAAGTGAGGGGGACCTTGAAAACAATGTCAGCTTGCAGTTTAGGACTGGCCGGCAGGAAACGCATGCATGCTGGTGTTTGCAGTGCAGAGGAAATGATAAGCACTACCTGGCCTGACTTGGAGCAGAGATAGCGCCATGAAAAAAAAAAAATAAATAAAGGGGGGAAAAAAAGGTTGTTTTTCTTCACACTGGTTCAGAGCCTGTCCTTTGCCAAATGGAAAATAAAATAAAGAAAAAAATATGGAATGTATCAGGAATCTGTTGGGGGGCTTGGAAACTGAAGAGTAAAATTGCAAAGTGACTGGATTAACTACTTTAGTAACAGCTGGATATTGCTTTTTTCCCCCCCAGTGTTAGCACTGAGAATGTCCCTCAGCTTGATAACCCCTGACATGCACATTTATTGAGAGATGAAGGAAGGGGGAGGCTTGTATCCCATGTGGAACCAGGGGGATTTTCTGTGTGGTAGAAAAGTCATGGAGACAACTGCTCCTGCTGGGGGCAGAAGAGTAGCGTGTAGGTAGTTATCTCTCCTGACTTGTCCCTGCTAGGTGAGGGGATAGAAGCCTGTTTGGGGAATAAGAAGATGGCATCATGCTGTAATATTTTATTCAGCTTTGTTTCGTTTTCCCTTTTTACTAGGGCCCGTAAAAGCCATATCATGCCTCCTTTCATCACTGACCTTCTGACAGAACTAGTTTCTGTTTCTGACAGCCTTACCCCTCTGCCAGGCAGATGCAGAGGTACAGTCCTTGCAGGTCAGCCTTGGAGAAACCATGCCGCAGGCTCTGGGTGCATCTCAGCAGTTATGTGCCGACATCCTGGGGTGGAGGTAGACACAAACAGTGTGGCAGGAAATATTTTCTTCTAAACAATCCCAGCCCAGCATCAGTCTGTAGAAGGCTGGGAGGCTGTGTGACACCATCTGCAAATGCTGTTCTGCCTCCTCCACTGTCCTTGATGATTCTTGCAGGCTTTGGAAAGAGAGCAAGCTGCCCTCTTGCAACATAGGCGAAGTGCTGATCTGCCACAAGGCTGGCAGATGGAGCAGTGCTGTATTCCCTGCTGTTTCTGAAAGAAGCCCTGAAGGTGCAGCACAACACCCAGATGTTGGAGCCAGGCTGCTCAGAAGCTTCTTTTAGAGCTCTTTACCCTCCCTGGTGTATGGAAAGGAAAATACGATTCCTGCGATCAAGGCTGTAAGGTACACTTTAGAGGACTGCAGCCTCTGGAGATGAAAAGCTGTCACCAAAATGACCCATATCACATAGGCTACCCTTCTTAACTAAGCTACCGAGTGAAACCAATCCACTGAGCCTGGTTCTGGACTTGCTGACGTAGAAATGCATGCATGCTTGAGGAATCCACCCCCAAACCAACAGCTTTCCTTCTCTGAGAGTAAGTACTTCACCGAGAAAGGCCTTCAGCACAGTAGCAACATGCAGGGCAATGCACGTTGCCTGGGAAAGGAGAGCGTGCGAAATGTCTGTGGCAATGGCTTATTCTCTGGCTGGCTGAGCAAGCTTCAACAAACAAGAGCACCAGCCCATACTGATGTATCCCCCAGACCTATGACATCAGCCTAGCAAGACTTTTGCAGCTTTTGACTCTGTAAATACCACCTTTAGGTATTAGGTTTTGATTGACACCTTATTAAAAAAAAGCTGTTTCCATCAGAAGAATTTCCTGGTAATATACATGAAACCTCTCACACACATATATATACACACGTAAATGAATATAACTGTATATGTAAAAATACACGCATATTTGTATACGATGCACATACATATATATGTTGATACGTACATAGATATACATTTATCTGTATATAGAGGTATGTGTGTCTGACCAGGTGCTGCTTCTGGCAGAATTTTCTCTGTGCTGCTGGGCCACAGAAACTGAGCCCGCAGGCTGTGGTGATCATATGCCCTGAGCATTACTTAGGATGGGTAGAACAGCACCTCGTTTCACCAGACAAACATCAGCAATCCAAGTCACCCACAGCTTAATCCTCTTCAAATAAAGACTGACTTGTTTTCAGCCTTCTCTGAGCAGGGCTGGGAGGAGCATTTCTCAATGACCTTCTACTGCCAGCAGCAGTCTTAATTCTCCATTCTGTGTTGAACCTCACAGCATCATTTTAGGCTCCTGTAAAGCTGGTGAAAATGCTTCTATCATTCCTACACCTCGTTTGCTAGTATTTGCATGCCATGGTAAGAGGTAAGAGAGAGTAGAACAAACAGTTTTTTTTTTTCCTCTTGTGGAAAACGCTGCTGAATTCAATGGGATTTTTTGTACAAGTGCGGTTCTTTGGGTCAGGCCCAGACAGCCTTGCAATAAACACTCAGTCTAAATATATGCTCAGCAAATGAGCAAAGATGGAATGGATTTTGTGCTGCTTGGCTTCAAACTATAATGACTGATTATTGGTAATCCGTTTACATGTTTGTTTTCAATCAGATTGACATCATAAAGCCTTATTTACTTTTTCTCAAAAGTCTGTTTTCATTTGCCTTTCACTTCTCATTTGCAGCCTTTACGGGTTTGTATTTAGGCTCCTCATCTGTCTGTCTGTGATATATAATGATCCTCAGCAATTTTCCCTGCTCTTTGCCCTAAGTTGTTGACTATCTGTAAAACAGCCTATTTGGAATAACCTCTGGAAATTGCTGTATCCACTCTTCACTAGGAGAGCCCTAGAGGCAAGATCAGTGAGAGGCCTGAGTGAAGAAACATTGCTGCATAATCTGGTGTCAGTCTGCATCAGACCATCAGTGTGACAAAGGGCGAAATAAAAAGAAGAGAAAAGATATAAATATGTGCTGTGAGATTCAGCCATGCAATATTTCATCCATGCGACAGCTTGGTCCAGGACCAGCTTCTCAGTTACTTCATACCTTCCTACCAAACAGTAACCTGGGCTCGCACTGGGGTGATTGGCCCCTGCTGTCTCTTTCACACACCGGAGCTCATTGGCACTGCCATTCTGCATTAGTTGACACGGTTGGATGAGCGCTTTAAAGCTTGAGAATGGCTGTCATGTATGCTTGTAAATGACTAATGACTTGCTATGCAGCAAGCCTGGAAGGAGAACCATGAGTGCTGATGGACCTCCAGCCTACCCTTGCACATTCAAAGGCACAACAATAATTTCCTGGGAAAGAACCGCAGAGAGAACTGCAGAAAACCTCACCTTGCTGCAGCACCAGGGTTCATGAGACAACTGCCCAGCTCATTGCTTTGCTCTGTCTTTTCACCAGCAAGATAACAGCAGCATAATTTTTCCTGAAGCATCCCAAGAGCATGTATTTGGGAATTAGTTGCTTTGTCACCAGTGTGCTGTCACTACGAAAGTGAACTAAGGATCTGTCTGACATTGAGACAGCATGACAGAACAGCACAGAAACTACAGACAAATTCTATATCCTATAGAGATTGCTATAGATTTCAGTGTATGGAGGTGGTGCTTGTGAAAGGCACAGTACAAAGGACTTCAAAACTGTTTAACTAGTAACTGGTATTTTTCAGATGCATGTCAAGATTTAAGCACCCACAATTTCTTTCTAACAGCCCCAAAAGGCTTCCTTATAAAGAGAAACCTGGAATCCCTATGGCCTGGCACACTAAAGCCTGAGTCGAAAATGAATAAGGAACAAACTAACACTGACAGCCAGGCAGGGAATGTGCGTTGATCCCTTTGAATTGCTTTTCTGCGGATTCTGGGATTCTAAGAATCCCATGTAAGAGTTCCCATGTGTCAAGGGAGGTGTTGGTTTCTACACTCTTTTTTACAGTCAAGAAATTGGTGTAACAGCTTACAAGTCACCTCTAGAGTGATTTTAGGATTGTAAGAAGCTGAGCAAGTCTGTATCAGCTAGCAGGCTCAGGTACAGACTGTGCACTGTTTGTTTTCTAACTTACTTCTGAAGCCCTCATAGATGAAAACTTATAGATCAAAAGCTGTTGAGAGGCAGAAAAAACTTATGAAGTCCACATATTTTCCTTGCTTTGTTGCCAACACTTGAGTAGGTTACCATAACTTCCATTGGTGTCCATGATTAAGAAGAGAGTGGAGAAAGGAAGGGAAAACACGATAAAGTGTGACACCTGCAGTCCATAAGCTTGTTGATTGATCTAGATGAAAGACACCGGGCACTGAAAAGACTTCAAATGGCGCCTACATCATCCACCACCTATCTCAGCACTCAACACTTACCTGCTCTCTTCCCTTGCAGGTTGCTTCTCCCAGCTCCCTCGAGCTGCAGCATCAGCATTGCCCCACTCAGTCCTGTGCTCCATCAGACTCCGACACTGCCTTTGGATTTGGTAGTGTTTTTAGTACATGTTGTCAGAAACAAGGTTAACAGCGGAATCACTGCTTCACAGCCTTCTTATCCTCATAGTATCTAGGCATTCACGAAGATGGAGGTCAGTTCATTACATGCAGCTTCAAAACTATCCTGATCTTTTCTATGCTTATACACGTGTCCCTTTTCTGAGACAGCATAAATTGTCCCGTTACACCAATGTCCAGATTTAATTAGCCCAATTGTTTGTGCTGTGGTGAACAAAACACTGTACAATATCCATCCTAATTTGCTGAGGATTAGAGTTGTTAGGATTCAAATGTCTAGTTGAGGCCATGCACAGCTTATTGTCATACCCTGCAGAACCTAAGCCACTGTTTTCTGAGGTGGCTGTACCAGAGTCATAAAAGTTAGGAGTGGAGATATCCTGTTCCATTATCTGGTCTTTTTTTTGCAGGAAACCCACAGCAGGATGTTTCCCTAACAAAACTGTTCTAGTATTTGGTACAACCTCTTTTCAAAACTGTCTGCATGACAGAATCTGCCAGCTATGTCAAGGTACTAGTCACATTTCAGAGGGGCAAGGTGACCGCCGGGGTTGAGAGTCAGCATTCCATGTCTGCTTGTGCAGTTCTTTCTCTTATGCTTTCTTTGATGTGTGCTGTCGATGAGCTGGCCAGGTCTGCTGCAGGCTCTTTCATTTCTGCCTGGGACATCACAGTTGTCAGATCTGCTCTGGAAAATCAGGTGTTCCTACACACCTTATTTAGATATGTGAGATGTAACCTGGATATAATATCAATGGGAAAAACCCCCTTGACAGCGGTGCCATTGACTTGATTCAGACTCACGCTGGGCCTGCAGGCTGTGTTGAAATGCATTTGCTTGAAATCAGAGTGCCACATCCCAAACAGTGCTCAGCGTTTCCACTTCCCGCTCAGGCCATGGAGGGTGATGGCTCACAGCATCTGACAGATTCTAGATTTTCCTATGTCTTTGCCCAGCAGAATCACAACTGTGTTCAGGACGGTGCTTTCATCGCAGGGAATGGCACTGTTGTGCTAACCTTCATGACATTGCAGAGACATTTCCCACAGAAGTAGATGGAAAAAAAATATGAAGAGCGTGACTTATATGGTGATTCAGTTGTGCTGTCCATGCAGACAGGATCACCTCGGCGCCAGCTATTCGTCTTTTTTTAACTGTGTTTATGGCAGCTAAGGGGGAAAAGGCAAGGAAGACTCTAACAAGGTGATTTGTTTTTAAGCCTGTTTGGTGTTGTTTAGCTATCTCATGCTATTCAAACACAGGTGTGTGTGTGCATAGTGCTAACAGTCAAACTAAACACTGGAATTTGATGGTGAGAGAGTTTATTTTTTCTTCTTCTGTAAAATGAATCTAGTGCTGGTGAAAATAGGCATAGATATCTTGGAGACTGAAGCCCTCTGTTTGTCCTTGTAGCAGTTACGTCCAGGCAGGGCAAACCCTCCCCATCCCCAGCTCTGCCAAGACACTTCATCTCTGAGCAGGAGAGCTCCTCTGCAGCAATTTTGGATGCTGTGGTTCCTTCCATCCCTGGCCACCACTGACAAGGAGACAGTGGAAGGCAAAAGAGATGATACCTGTGGGCAAGGCAGGATTTATCCTTAGCTGTCACAGGTTAGGGCTATGCATTGGGAAGCAAATGGGAATTGTGACTGCTGCACTGGACTGGGGCTAGGGCGAGCTGCAGGGAGCAGAGCACAGTTTGATCTCCTCTGGAATCTGTTTCTCAGCCAACCTTATGCCTAGAAAAATCAGAAAAGATCAGCAAAAAAAAAAAAAAAAAAAAAAGCAACCTACTGAATCAGCATTAAAGCTCGTGATTTAAAGTAGGAAGCGTCAGGAAATGCAGAAAAATGTCACATCAGAGATACTGACTTTCAAATATGTTGCCATTTATACAATGCTGTTCTTTTCTTGTGATTAGGAGTCCAAGTTAATATATTAATATGTTCTAAAATGTGTACTGTTTTGTTATTTTTGTTTGTACAAAATAACAGCTCTTGCTTAGTACAGACTGAAACGCTTATTTTTCAGGAGGAAATATTTCTTAATTTAGTCATTTAAATTGAAACAGGAGACTATTTTGACCTTTATTGTCATGCTATTAACATAGCATGATAGGAAGCATGCACTACTATTGAGGGCAATGGAAGACAATTTAAAAAAAATACTAATATGCAACAAGACCAAAACGGTGAAATAAAAAATGCTCACAACATTTTTTGTGGCACAGGATTCATTTTTGGAAGAAATAAAAAAACCTTCTCAAACTACTTCCTGCAAGTCAAACATCAAAAAGTTGATGTTTCAGGTGAAATGAAAGGTCTGCATTTATCCTCCTGTTATTTGAACTAAAATAAAAATAAAATTAGAGAGGACGTGAAACCTCCTCTGTGTGGTATAAACCAACCACTAACAAGGACCTGAGTAGTTCTGTCACTAATTTTTATCCTTGTAAGGAGCCCTCTGAGAGAACAACAGAAGGATAAAGACAAAAATGAAGCCTGCTGCTATTCAGCCCAGTTCAGTACAATGTACCCTGAATACATGACCCAGTCTGGGTTCACTAGCTTTAAGCACAGTCTTACTGGACAGTATTTGCATTGACTGGCTTGGGTGGCTGACTTAGCAACCTCCTCCCTAGGGTCCTTCTGCAGCCCATGGAGACTGAAAGTTTCTTCTGGAAGGCAGCACTGAAGGCTACAGGGCATTGCTTGAATCTCCTGCTGGACCAGGGTCTTTCTCGCTCTTTGCTGGCTTTGGTGGGAGACCAGGAGGCCATCCTCCCACTGGTCATTTGATAGGGTGACTCCCTGTGTTCCTACTGTTCCCTCCTACTAGGGCTGCTTGGTGATTTAGTCAGGTGCATGCTTAAAGGTCTCCCTGGCTTTGATCTGAAATCCTCAGCCCTGTGCCAGGTGAAGCCTTTGTCAAGCAGGCAATGAGTGAACACCTTGCTCCCTGGTGGGGGGGTTTGGTGGGTGGTAGCACCATGGCTGGGAAGGGACAAGAGAAGGGAGAGATGCCCCCCTCCCAGCAATGCTGGGAGATGAGAGACTCAGTGCACATCGCTGACACTGGAAGCTAGTGGGATCAGGAGGGGAGGGCAGGGGGAGGCATGATACCTGACCTAGCAGGAGCCACACACACGTATAAAGGAAGTGGCACGAGCTGTGGTCACAGAAAAGACCCTGGTGAAGGTGAATGTCTGTGTACGCTGAGCTTGGAGGTGATATCCAGTGAGAGTGGAACGAGTTACTGCGACTGCCCTTCTGGTTTATTTTTGTCTAGGGGAAGAGAAGTATTGTCTTTTGTGTGCAGTGTGTTTATAACTCAATTTCCCTTCTGACTGATGCCTTGCTCCATGCTCTCTTCTCCTCCTCCATCTGGTTTCTATTGTAGTTGTAAATGAGGACAGTTTGGCTGTCTGGCAGAGCAAGCAGGGTCTGTGTGACACCAGCTGCCTCTTCCAACTTCTAAGCCTCCAGCACAGTTTTAATTATAGAAGTGTCAAGATTGGACACCCCCTACACCTCCACCCCTTTCTGTGCCTGCACGCGCATGGACACGCACACCCCTGCTACAAATCCTCATCCACATCCAATCTTCCTTCATGAAAAACCCAGCTCTGTGATGTACGTGTGCCCTGTAACACTGGTGAAGTCCTGTTGTAAAGCACATGCTAGAGTCTGTACCTCCCTGCATTCAAGGTTGGCCACAGCCTTTGTTTTGGTTCATTGGGAGCCACGTCCGAAATAATCAAACCACCTCAGAGGTGGCTGGAAGTGGGAGGGAGCTGCTCACTGCCACCCTAACCTCACCTCCCCCAAATGCCCGAAAGACTCAGCTTTGTAGGAGATCAGAACTGCTCAGGAATTTCAGAGCTGCAGGTTCTGCTGAAAGAAAACATTTATTGTGCTCCAGTTTCATACAAGCGCTGCATTTATGGGCTTGCTTTGCAGGAAGCCGATGCAGTCCCTTCACCTCTAGGGATCTGAGGTCAAAGTCTGCAGTTTTTGGTTGCAAGTGAAATGTATCCTATGTGGGATTTTTTTTGAGATCATAAAACTGCCACACATTTTGGCATAACTGGCTGTTTCTCTTCATAAGTGCCAAAGACCTGGTATGGCAGGAAGTCATGTACATGATGAGTGAAGAGCACTGGCAGAGATATGTGAGAAGCCCAGGACTGGAAAAGCAGGCAAGGCTGCAGGGCTGGAGTAAGAGATACTGGCTGAGCTCGGTGCACATTGTCTATCTGCAGTCTGTAGGTTGTCTCTACTGTGGAGTCTTCACTCACTTCTATAAATGGCTTGAAATTTATACATTTGCTACAGATTATTCCTCTCAGGCCCCTTTTTTGCTTTCCAGCCCTCAACAGATGGATCTAGCCTTCTCTGGTTTGAGTATAGGAGATTTGCTTACCTGCCTGAGGCCTCTTGACATAATTCATCCCAAGGAAACTTAAAACTCAGCAAAAAAAAGTAGTGTGATTTAATAGGTCTTACTTTCAAGAGGTCAAATTAGTCACAACAAGCATCAGTCTATGCATTTTTAGTTGGTGTGCTTATTAACACTGAGGTCTAAAAAAGTATCTAACAAAGGGCTCTGTGGGCACAGACCCCATATGTGTGGCAGCTAGGCACCATCATATGAAATTTGTCTATATGAAAGACTATTTAATTTTTAAACAAACCTTGTCACCTGGCTTTCCTGATCAAATAGGGTTTCTGTTCAATTAATTCTTCTTTTTTCCAGGTGGCGTGGAGTGGTTCACCCATTCTCCCACCCAAAAGGATCTGAAGTGAACGTGGATCTGTCTAGCTTTCATTTTTGCTGCTTACATTAAATTTATTTCCAGAGACACCTACTGAGAAGGAAATCTTAATACGCCATGTATGCATAGCTCCTGCCACAAAGACGGTACAGCCTGACCAGCCAGAAATGAAGAAGAGGCCTGAATTCATTTCCCTTTCCTTTTTTTATTTCTAGCATGCTCATCATCATCATATGATCGGAGTTCCCTACTGCAGTTACAGATAATCAGGTCTTACTCAGAGACAGGAAGGTCCTCTTACTTGATGTGCCACTTGGGCTTTTCTTGGTAGGATTTTAAGAAAATTTCATACTTTTCTTTTGGTCTGTCTCCTTCCACATCATCTAGTCCTCTTAGGAAGCAGTTGTTGTAGGCACTGAAAGGAATGCTTCCCATGTTCCTTCTGGAAGGCACTGATGTGCCTTCTCCTCAAAAGTCCTTGAAGAGAGAACCCTATAGCTCTGTGACTGCTGTGGGTGAAGCTTTGACTCTGTAGACTTCACCTGTTCTCTTGGCGATTTTGTGGATTCCCATGAACATTGATGTAGTAGGCTACGGCCCGTGGCAGAAGCTGAGCTGTTAGTCTTAGCCCAACAACTTGAGGGTCTTAAAAATCAGCCCAAGGCCTTTGAGTGTGATACAGCATGACTGATGTACCTGCATTGAGTCCCTGCTCAAAAAAACATAAAGTCAAATTTCCCCTGTTGTTTTGGAAAGGCTCCTTTAACTGAGGGACACACAAGAAGGACCTCTTTGCCTCCCTCAGTAAGAGTCAGGAGGCAGACGGGTAGCACTTCCCTTACTGACTGTGCTCAGTAATAATGTGTCACTGAGGTAGGCACCAGCCTGGGAGCCCGCCTCACCAGGGCCTGTGCCCTGGGCTGCTTGGCAGGGGCAAGTCCACCCGTGAGCTGGCTCTGGCCTCAGTGGCACCTGTGAGAAATCCAATAATGTACCATCTGGTTTTTGTTCAGGCTATCCTTGGAGTGCTGTCTTTGGATGCCGCCTGATGAAGCACATGTTAATATGTCATTATGGTCCTGAACTTTGAGCAGAAGAACTCAGGGAAGGTCCAGCCAGAGGCATTATCTCCGTGGTGTCACAAAGATGCAGTAATTGCTATGCCTGGCTTTCCAGTCAAATGCATGGCTTAGTCTGTTTTCTTCCATACAGTTTTCTGAATGCGTAGTGCAGCAGAGTCAGCATTACAGCCAGGAACTTTTAACTTCTGCATTTACTGACTTTTGTGCTTATGGCTGTGTGAAGCATTGCGTTAAATACACAGTAGTTTCTAGCACCTAATAAGGAAGGGCTCTCTTACTGTTATTGTTATAGCTAGGGTTGTTATAGTACTGGGACAGGGAGGCTTGGTCTGACCAAGAGTATGAGGGTTTCCTATACCTATATAATGGGGAAAAAAATAAACATACTCTTTGGGTCCAGGTCTGGATGTAAATGTTGTGCCTCAGGCTCCTCTCAGCTTTAAGGCTGGTTAAGTCTTTTGCTGGTTATGTTGATGGAGTTCTTTTGAAGCCAATGTCAGATTTTGTCAGTGTGCAGATCTAGTCAATATTTGAACTTTATACCCCCTCTGTGGGAGTTTATGAGCACTAAACTGTGGGTATGTAGGCTTATATGGAAGTGTGAATGCTTCTCTTATTTTTATCCAAGCCAATCAGACCTTTTGGCACAATTCAGTGAGGCTGGAGCTCTATCCTGGGGAGGGGGGAGGTTCCCAGGACCTCACGCCTTACCTTATGCTTTCAATTAGAATGATATTACTTCTTTTTCTGGAAATAAAAGAAAAAGGGAGAGAGGCAAACCCTACCTTTCTTCCCACAATGTTTCTGTGACTTCAGGGTCTGTCATTGTCATACATCAATGAGTGTGGCATGGCACAACCATAGAATATCCTCACTTTGCGAATTGGCTACGGCCACTTTGTGGGGTTTATTTTTGGTTTGCCCTATATTTCTCCCATTGCTGTACCCTTCCCTGCATCTGCAGAGAGCCTGTGCTGTTGTTTCATGAAACTGTCTCCTCTGTGGTGACTTGTGGAAGTTCTTGGTGTGTATTCATTGAGCATCTTGACGTGCTTTCCTCTCCTAGTCCCCTACGTGCTGAAGAGCTGTGCGGAGTTCATTGAGACTCATGGCATTGTGGATGGGATCTACCGCCTCTCAGGAGTGACATCCAACATACAGAAGCTGAGGTAAGGGCAATCTGTCTGAGTGCCAGAGGGATTCGGTCATTATTGCTGGAACCTTTTTGCTGTTAGTCCCTCAGGCATAGACTGGGGCCAACAGAGCTCTACACTGATGCAGAAGATAAACTATCCCCGAAGCTGGTAACAGGGAAATACAGCATTACAGGGATTAGTCCATGACAAAGAAAAAGATTATCTCCCTCTGCATCTATTAATGGGAAAGGCCGGGAGGGTCTCAGCAAAAAACGTGAGTTGTTCTCTCTCAAGACAAAGCAATCTCTCTGTATCAGTTTGGGGTCCACTCATGGGACTATGTTAGGGAAATCAGAGACTAGTTGAAACCTCGGGGCCTGATCCCAGGAGACAATCTGGGCCAGGCTGCAGAGACATCTCTGCTTTCCAGTTTGTTTTTTCTTCTAGCTGTAAAAGAGTACTTAGGGTGGAGTACAGGGATGCTACAGCTCTTATTCACCTACATTGTTATGTTTCCATATTGTTTCAGACAAGAGTTTGTTTCTGACCAATGTCCAGATCTGACAAGGGAAGTTTACCTCCAGGACATCCACTGTGTGGGATCGCTCTGCAAGCTGTACTTCAGGGAACTGCCCAACCCTCTCCTCACTTATGAGCTCTACAAGAAATTCACGGTGAGACCCTTTGCTGTTCTCGTTCCCCTCCAGCACTGTGCATGTGCTGCAGGTTCCTCCATGACAGCCGTTTGGGATTCACTCCAATGTCTTGGCTTCTGGTGCATCTATCTGTATAAACACTTCTCAGTGCTCTTCCCTTCTTGTCTTGTGCTGGCTCTCTTTCCCTATCCTTGTTTCTTTCCCCCATTTCATGTTTATTTCTCTCAGTTTCTCTGCTGTTTCCTCCCCTTCATCTTGCTCATTTTTTCACCAAGTTGCTTCCCTGCTGTTACTCTTTCTCCCCACAGTGCACCTCCTCCCGGAATTACTAATTCTCTTTCTTTTCCTCATTACTGTCCATCACTGAGAGTCTTCTGGGTCACCTGGGGCTTGTGATCAGAATCACAAGGGTGAGGTTTCCTCCTCCCTGTCCCCCCAACAGTCCCTGACACCTGCACAAACTGATTGCTCAGCCCATGTGTAAAGCACCAAATTTTCTGCCTCTGTAGCATTTTTCACACAGTTTGTCAGACTGCAAATGATGACACAGGTCATACCAGTTACGGCATATCAGGTCCATCACGATCATGTCACAAATGGCAGAGGAAAGTGGCAGCTGGCCAAGCAGAAATCTCTAACCTTGTTTAAAGAGATTATAACTCAAAGAGTAGTAATTCGATTCTGCAAAACAACCATAGATTATACATGGATACGGTTGGAGCCTAGGAGCAGACTGCAGGGGAGCAGAAAAATAAGACCACAAAGGCTGAATTTTTAAGAGAGTTGGCTAATTTTGATGACAGATAATATTTTATTAAAAGGTGGCACAGCAAGCTATGCTTGTTGTTAAGGTTTCCTGCTTCTTACCGCTCTAAATCCACTTTCAGTTGTTTATGACACCAACAAATTTAAATCCAGTCATTCAGGCTGAAATCTTATGTGCCAGAGGTGTGAATTTTCAGCTAAAAGAATTCACCAACTTCTTAAAACGACTTGGGTGGGGGGATGGGAAAGATTGTTTTCTCAGTGTTAGAAACATCTGTACTTTGTTAAGAATTTCTGTCATCCTACTCTTTCCTATTTGCTGGGAGGTGGAGGGGACAGACATTGCCAAACATGTCAGATGTTGCAGAGAAGAAGTTTCACAAAATCATGTCCGAATGAAATGGGAAGTGGCAAGCAACCTTAGCTTCAGGTGTTGCTGTCTGCATTGCCTCTATCCTGGATCAAGCACTTCCAGGTGGTGCTGCTATGGCACAGGAGGCACTGAGAGAGATCCACGGGGTCCACACAAGAAGGCGTCATTCTCTGAAGTCTCCCTGTTGCCTGCTGTGGGAAGAGGCAGGCACATCTGTGCAAGGAGCCTTGCTGTAGGGCAAAGCCAGACAGGACCAGCCAAGCAGCAACCTGCTATAAGAAGTCAGGTAGCTGTTAGAGACTACAGCTGAGCTGGGGAACACTGGGTGGGAATTGGCTTGCTGTGCTGCCTGGCAGATATTCAATAGGTGTCTTGCTGTTCTGATGCCAAATTTTAAGTAAGATTGGTCTGTGTTTCAAGGTGATGTACAGTCAAAACTTCAGCCAAAATTCTGAGCAGATTTGAAAAATTGACCTGTAGCGTCAGGATATAGGGATCCTGAGGATACATGGTAGGATCTCTAAACTAGAGACAGTCAGAATGAATAGGATCTTGAAAATACAGGGTATTATTCAACCATTCACAGTAACTGATGAGTCTCATTCTTGTTGAAGCTATTTGGCTGGTGTCTTTCTGGCTATCACTACTGATTTATGAAAGAAAAATGCTCTAAAGGAAACATGAAGATTTAGATGGAAACTTTTTTTAGGAAAGAATGTTTGCTGAAAAGTGCAGTTTTGGGATGATGACTTGCAGATTTTCGGTAGATACATTTGGTAAATAGCTTTATTCAAAAACAAAAGGGAAAACATTTCTGTAACTGTCTAAATGTTTCTTTTACAAATACTTTCTAAAGGAAATGTTTCAACATTAAATCAACACATCTAACTCTTAAATAAAATGTCTTTCAGAAAAGGGTTAAACAGCCCCAAATTTGAATGATAGTTTCTTTCACTTACAGTTGAGTGTGATGCTTTGGTCAACCTCAAGCAATCGTTTTTTAAAATCTTGTGCCAGATCTCCAAAATGTTATCACTTTTGATTGACCAAAAGTGGATTATTTTTAGTCTCCAGCTTTTTAGTTTGTCCACTCAGCCACAAAATCCAATATTTGCTTAAGTCTGCTCAGTAGGGATTTGTAATGGCTAACCCAGCTGACAGGAAGCACAGTCAGATACCAGGAGGAAAGAAAGAAAAAAACCCAGTTCCCCAAGGAGCAGAATTAGGAGCATGTGTATGCGTGGGGTGTCTGGACAGGGAAAGGTGGCAGCTGTGCCTTGCCAGAAGAGCTCTAGTAGGAGTAAAGGATGCATGCTAATCCCAGCCTGACTCAGTCGGAGCTGTCTCTGAGATGGGATAGGCCCCACTTTGAGTCAGCAGAGTGATTCAGACATTTGTGGCTAAGGAAAGTAAAATTCTTAATGACTAGGGAGGGGTTGGCCATTTGGTCATCACTATGTCAAGTTCACAGATGTAACATTGCAGCCATGACCTCACTGGCTACCAACTTTTGCAAAATAATGCCCTCTCACACTCTCTAGCTTGCCATCTTGTATTCTAGTGATGGATGCTTGTTTCACAGGATAGGTAAGTTGACTCTGCTTGGCTTGTTCTAGCCTGGGCATAGAGGGACCAAGTACTCCCTCAGAGCAAATCAGCTGTAGGAGGTCAAGCCTACTTTCTCTCTTGGGACTCTATTCCACTTTGAACCAGGGCTTATGAATTGTGCACTCCCAGAATCACCAGTGGAGTAAAAAAAATCCTAAATTACATAAATTTATACCATGATTAACAGGCATGTAATAAATAGAGTTATTGGTTCTTACTTGAATTCTGTATTCTGCTGCTGTATTTCTGAGTTGTGAAGGGGGCCTCAGATTTCGAAGGCACAACACTTACGGGTCAGAAATGTGGCTGAGAAGTTTGAAGGGGTCATGACCTCAGAGAAGCTGGTATTCATTTGCTCTTCAAGCATTAAGTCTTTGAGACCTGGAAGTTAAATATGGGAATGAAAATCAGCACTGGGAGAGAAAATACCATGTACAATCTAGTTGAAATCTAATGCTTCAGATGCACCAGTTAAAGTTTATATTTCTCTCCATTTCCACCTTTGGACAAGGCCATTCAACTGGAAACCTTGTATGAAGATAAGAAGAGTTCTTATACTTAGGATTTCTGGGTTGATGGCAATAGACTTTTTTTTTAAAAAAAAAGAAAAAAAGGAGCTGTAGTTATGGGTAAAACATACAAGAATGAGTTAACCTACCTTTAACTTGGGCAAAATCCAAGTGCATCCACCTCTCAGGTACACCAAACTAGTGAGCTCACTTGTTTTTCTCTGCCATCACACCAGTGACAAGTTCAAACCAGAGGTCAAAGACCTCAATTCCCAGTGTTAGGGAATAAAACATGATTCATATTGATCTCTGGCTTTGAAATTGGCAATGTTTGGTTTGCTCGTTGTATATGAGAAGTGGTCTGCTGGGAAAAAGACAGTGACCAGAACAGAGATGGCAGCATCATCAGTGGGGATGTTGTAGTGACTGCTACAAGAAGATGCGTCTCTAGTTGTGGCTGGTAATTTCAGGTTCATAATGTTTATGTGATGGGTGGTTTGGGATGGGTTATTTCCTTCCTTTCCTTTCCTAGCAGTGCTGACGTCTGTCTGTAGGCAAAGCTTCTGCTGGCAGCATGGGTCCCAGCATCTTTCTTTGAACTCACTCCAAACTCCAGTGCAGTAGGGTAGGCAGGAGGTTCCCAGACAGTCATGCATTGTTTGAACTCGCTGGTGGTTTGTCCTCCCCCAGCACAAATATTGAAAGGGAACAGCTGAACAGATGAATACCAATGCAGTAAACTCCTAGGAATGCAGACAAAAGCTTATCGTGGCTCTCTAAGCTTTTGGTCCATAGAGACTTGCTCAAGACCAAGATGTATAACCTTGAGTGCATCTAACCTAGTCTAACCCTGAGTATAACAATTTATTAATCTACCTGGACAGTGATTTTGGTAAGGGTTCTCCCATCATAAAAGATGCACACTCACACAAAAAATCTCTATAGCTACCTTCATATGACAGCCAAAATATTGCTTATTTTGAAGAATATGGAACATGTATATCCAAGCTGTTTTCATAACACAAGTCTTGAAAGACCTGCTTTATTTTTAACACAGTTTCAGAGACGGGGGGGAGGAGGGGGTGTCACTACTTTTCATTTTTTCCATTATTTTCACTTCTCTCTTTCCCTCTCTTACTATTCCACCTAGCACTGCCTAAGTTAAAAAAGAGAAAAAGAACAAAAAAAAGAAAAGAGACATAACTTCTAATTGAAGGTCTCAGTGCTTAAATGCCCCTCTCCCCAAAACATTAACCACCCTGTCCCAATCTGTGGGAAGGATGCACTGAGACATGAAATTTCTGCTGCACTGGGGACACAAAGCAACTTTTTCTACCAATAGCATTGTAAGGTAACAAGAGAGTATTCCCTCTGAGACAGGCTGTCTCATGTGACCCTCCTTATCCTTCTTCCTTTTCCCCTGAGTCCATTGCCAGGGCGGACTCTTTTCTTGTATCTCCACAGGAAGCAGTATCACGCTTCCCTGAGGACGAACAGTTGGCACGAATTCAAAATGTCATCCAGGAGCTCCCACCATCGCATTACAGGTGAGAACGTCTCCATCGAGGTGCTGAGGAGCAGTGTAGTGACCCTCACCATCAGCGAATATTGCCTGAAACAGCACTGGAGTTACTTTCCAGAAGTCATTTCCCAAAAGCTGACTCATCATTTCCAAATATGACAACAATTTATCTGACATTTAAATATCATTGAACAAACCATTGTTAGAGATTGAACAAGCTCTTCTTGCCGCAGTCTATCATCCTCCTTCCCCAGGTGTGACCCCCATGGCATCCTTGGCCAGTATCCTCCTGGGTGTGGTAAGAAGAAGATGATCTGCTGGAGTCCTTGAGCAAGAGCTAAGCCCTCAGCCTTTTTAGCACCCCACTCCCTCTCCCATCCATCTGCCATCTTCTTTGCACCCATCACACTAAGGATTGTTTGGTCTGTGCCCCAGAGCACCGTTGTTCAGATGTTCACTGCCATCCCGTATAAACGCTGGTGCTATAGATCCTCTGTGCTATGGGGCCTGTTGTGGCATTGCAGACACTGCCTTCCTTGAGGAGGGGACAACTCTGAGGTCAGGGCTGGGTCTGAGCCTTGCTTTCTCAGTGGGTGGGCATTGATCACTTGACACTTTTTTCTCTCTTCATATGAAACCACTGCAGAACGCTGGAATACCTGATCAAGCACCTGACTCACCTGGCCTCCTTCAGCAACATGACCAACATGCACACCAGAAACCTGGCCTTGGTGTGGGCTCCCAATCTCCTCAGGTACAGTAGAGAGTCCTCTCATCCAGAGCACCATGCTGAGCTCCAAGGGGAGCACCAGCACCTGAGCCCCGAGACCCATACCTTGAGGGAACTGCAAAGACAGGGAAAAGTGGAACAACTAAAGGGAACAGCAGAACAGAGCAAACAGCTTTTAAAAGGAGAAAAAATGCTTCCAGGTTGAATAATCTGAGGTCTTACTGCCAGCATCCAAGGAAGCTTGTGGCTTTGTGTGTTTCTTTTTTTTAAAAAAAGCTTTTATTTGCAAGTTAAGCACATCGGTTTAAAAATGAGGAGTTAGCTCATCACTGTGGAACGGAAATGACATTTCTGACAGTGCCAGTACTTCTTCAGTCAGGTGATGAGAGACAGCAAGGCTTGGAAGGGAGGGCAAAAGGGCAATAATACTACAGGCCTGTGCCCAGATCTGCTTTAGCATAAGTGAGGTGAACTTGGTGGGCTTAAGATGGCAGCTGGTGTCAGATCTCAAGACCACCAGCTGGTTTGTTGTGTTTGCTATGCCTGGCACTCTGCTGGGAAGAGGGAGGGATAAGATTCAGGCAGAGGTTTGGCTGATACATTATAGAGCTAAGCAGAACAAGAAAAAATAGTATCTGGAAGAAAAAAGAAAAAGAAATATTTTATATCTTGTTGAAATTCCCTTCCCTGTCCATCCCATACCCATGCATTGGGAGGAATGAACTGTGCAGGGAGAGTCCAGGACTGCAGCTGGGCAGGAGAAGGGTTCTGGCAGAGCTGGGGTGGGAGCCCTGCACTGGCAGAGGACAGGAGGGAGAGACATTGGCTAAAGAAGTACAGGCCTGAAAAGCATTCTCTAAAGAGTTATCTCACCCTTTTAAATCACTAAACAGGCAGAGCAGGTTCTGAAAATCAATGAAATGTTGACTTTATTGTATATCACAAAGTGGACCTTTACTACTGAGACATTTTCGTTCTAGCATCTGTCCTTGTCAAGAAAACGAAGGTCTGTTTCCTTTTGCAATCTTTCATAAGTGCAAGTCCCACGGAGGGTAAGAAAGGAGCAAGCAATGCAAGTGCAGCCTCCTTACAGGGTTATCCTCTTGGCAATGCCCCAAGCTATTATCTAACACACCAGTCATTAACTTTACAAAGGATCCATTGCCCACAGATAATTTCTTCAGCAACACTTTGGCATGTCAAGATAAGGAATGTTCCTTTGCTGAGAGCAAGAGTGAGAATGTGGGAGTGCTGGGGGGGGGAGAGAAGAGACTACTAGGGCACACAGCAAAGCATTGAAAAAACTGGCGTGGGGAAGACCTGAGCAGGGTTCTAAGCGATTTCACTGAGAGATGATTGAAGCATTGAGTAGGGATCAGGAAGCAGTGTTTGAAGGCATTGTCTTTCCAGCCCAACTTTGAAATAGCTAGAAGAGGAGCATAGAGGGAGAAAAGTGGAGTTTGAGAGTCACAGTTTTGTCTACTGCTGAAGAATGTAAAAGTGAAGTAGGTGAAATAACAGAGGCAGGAAAGAAAGCAGCAGAGGTAATAGAGAAAACAGGGAAAATAATTTTTAAAAGAGTGAAAGGGCAGAGAGGATGAGGATCCATGAGGGATGGAGAGGAAGAGGTGCAGCAAGAGTGGGGAAACCATCCCTGTTCCAAGTCTTGCAGGAAGAAAGCTGATCTCTCCTTCCCAGGGGCAATGCTGGCTACTAGTATACTTCTTTCCTGGTGCAGGTCAAAGGAGATTGAGGCGGTTGGCTGCAATGGGGACGCAGCTTTCCTGGAGGTGCGAGTGCAGCAGTTGGTGATCGAGTTCATCCTGAATCATGTGGATCAGATCTTCAGCAACAACAGAAAAGTCAGCTGTGCAGAGAACATTGGTAACAACCTCCCTGAACTACTCTATGTGTCACTTGCCACGTACTCCAGCTATAACTGTATCCCCTTCCACTAATATTTCAAGCACATCAACCCTTAACATGCTCATAAACTCCCCCAAATACACCTTGAGCCCAATTCCTCATTGTTCTTGTACTGTTCATCCCCACCTCCAACATTTTGTTTTTGAATACTAGCCTCCTTCAGTGTGCTCTCAGGTTGCCCTATGGCTCATCTTTTGCATGACCTCACTTGGCTTAACCCTTTCCGCAAAAGGAAGACCACCTGATTGCTTCTCAATCCTGGTCTAGCTTTCTCTCTAAGCCCATCAGCCACAGCCTCAATTCTGCTCTCAGGCTCCCCCGATTATAATTCCTCATACTGATGATACCTGCCCTGCAGCCACCATATCCACCCAAGTCAGAAGCCACACTCCCAAGATAAAACTTAAGCTTGTGTTCTAAAAACTTATGTCTTGCACCTGGGGACATTTTATAAGGGATCTTTTTTTTTTTTTTCTTTCTGGGACATCAGGAGTCTTGGGAAATGCTGATTTTTGTTATTTAGTGACAAGTTTGTTGTAAAAATGCTTTTAAGCCCGGCAAGTGAGAGGGCTTGGATCCACAGTGTCCTCGCATAATTTCAGAAATATGCATCGTTCTGATTTACACACTAGGAAGACTCGTAATACCTGCAGAAGTGAGGGAGTAACCCTTCTGCTTTCCAGCCCTGTGTCAGCTTGTCTCATCCATCTTGCCCTTAACATGTGGCATTCCCCACTAGTCTGTCCTCGGAGTCAGTTCCAGTGTGGTGCCCTGTTCGACCTGTAGCACCCCGACTCTACCAGTGCAGGTGCCATTCCTATGCCCTTGTTTATGCCCTGGCAGAAGGCACGGAGTGAGGAACTGCACCCATATTGCCATAAGCAAAACACTGACTAGTAAATTCCAAGGCTTCTGGTTGTACTCTAGGTTACTGGCCCAAAACTGGCCCAAGTGCTGAACACCACTGGCCTTTGACAGCTGTGTGGAGTCAGGAGAGGAACGTGCTGATGGTCCCAGTTGATTTCTTAATGGGAAAGTGGCCCTTCACCTAGCCCCTCTGCACAGGCAGGAGCTTGCACCCTGCTTCAGCAGTAGGGCTAAGTACTGAGTGGACTCAAGAGACTACACTTCCTTCATGCACCTTGTGGTGGTCTGTTTAGGACAGGCCTGTTGCTGGGGTGGCCTATGGGAAGTTGGCTTTGCCACTGCCCATGTAAACAGAGACCTTCAGTTCCCACGGCTGTCAGTCACACTGCTTTCCATAGCCCTGAAATGCATTAGGAAGGTAAAGTAATGTTTGTTTTTAGAACAGCACCCCTCCTGGAACAAGACAAGGAGAAAGATGTGGAAGTGAGAGAAGGAATTAGGCACCAGGTTTAGACTGGGGACTGAACTACTCCAAAATCTGGGGAAGGAAGGAGGGAAGGAGCGAGGAGAAATGGGAATGTGTGAATCCTAGTGGTTTTCAGAGACACCTCTTTCATACCGAAATGTCTACAGCAGAGGCAGCAAGTCTTCGGCTGGCGAGCGTGGCCCCTGCTGGGAATGCACTCAGATGGATAAGGTTGCTGGGGAGATGGAAGACTTATCTGACAAAAAGCCTCTCTCCCTGCACGTGCTGCTCCTTTCCCCCCTCCGCAGGAGATGTTCCAGTCAAATAAAGACATGAAGCTCTTGCTTTCGTCTCTCCTCACCCCAGGCTGGAATGTATTTTCTTGCTTTTCAGAGAGCACATCGGTTGTGAAAAGTCTGACCCTCCCCTCGGCCTCCCTGCCAATGAAACTGGTGAGCCTGGAAGAAGCGCAGGCACGAAGTCTGTCAGCCTCCCACCCTGCTCGTAAGGAGAGGAGAGAGAACAGCTTGCCTGAAATTGTCCCTGTAACTGGGTCCCTCTTCCACACAGTTGTTGACCTCCCCGACAGCAAGTAAGTGCTAAGAGGAGTGTGAAGTGCAAACAAAAATGTGCAGGTTCCCCAGCATGTCAGGAATGAGACTTTTATGAGTGTGATACCCCCACACCTGCACACATGAATCTATAACCACCATTGAGAGAAAATTCTCAAAAGAGGCACAGATGCTACTGAGAAGCATTGCAGTTGCTGGGTTCATAGCTCCAGTAGTCTGCATCCCTCCATCAGGGCAGAACCTTGCAGACCTCCTGCAGGAAGAATTAAATTCTTTGTATCCTTGGGTCAGCTCAGGATTTGGCTAAAGGTGGGCTGAGCGTAGAACAGGTCTGGACACAGCTCTCCTATGAGTTCCACCTGCTGGTGGCCAGTCCATAATGTGCCTGGTGACATTGACCTGCTCAGCTTCGTTGTTCTCCAGGTTCCTCTGCACTCATAGCCAAGCAATAAACTGAATTTTCACTCCTGGTATGGTGAGATATTTACATAGTGGCACCTATGCTATCTGTTTGTAGACCAAGAGAAGAGTCTGATTTCAGCTGAGGTTGCTGCAGTTGTTGGCAGTGCTGCCCAGCATAAGTATTTATCTATTTGTCTATCTATCTGTTAATATATGGCCGCTCTGCTGCCTGGTTCTGAGAGTTTATAGCCTCTGCAGCAGGAGGCTCGTTAATCTACTGACCCATAAAGCACTGTAGCAAAGATATTTCTTTGCACGTGATATATTAAACCAAAAATGAGCCATCTAACAGAATACTGGCAAAAGGATAATCAGCTTAAGACAAAAGGGTGAATTGCCCCTCTGGAGTGCCTTTTCCTTCCTCACTTGAAGAGAACAGTCCTGTCGCCAAGACATTAATCCTCTTTGTAGGACTGATTTGTGCTCTTCTGAGTACTGATCTGAAAGAAAAGCAGAACTATGAGGGCAGAAAGCCCATTTTGGAGAGCAAGATAGGGAGATAAGAGGTTCTTGCTCTGGAAGAGAGGAGATTGAAGGAGGAGTCAGAATGGGTATGTGAAGGAACTGAAACAGAGCGTCATGCAGTAATACACATAGAAGAAAACTGGCTTCAGGAGTAGCAGCTTCTTTCTGTTTAAAGCTGGGATTTCCAAAGAGACACAGGGAACTGGTGTCCCACTTCCTCTGACATTTACTAGAAATTGATTGAATTGCCTTAAGCCTCCTTCTTTTGGTTAGTACATTACAATAGCATATGATCATGTAACACCTGTGATCAAATTCATTTTAGCCTGAGAAGTTTTAGTAGTTAGTTTGCATTAAGAGAGCTTTCTATTTTGTGAATTCATAAAACTTACAAGACATGAGGACTTTAAAGGATAGCTTTGTGCACTGGGTGATAACACCAGTTCCCTCAGTTCTCTGGAACTTGTCTTGCATTCAGCCATTAAAACCCATTTAAAAAGCAATTTTTCTTTACTGTACTGTAAGATAGTTCTAGCCTTGGAAACCGCTCCTTTCTGGAGAAAGGCATGGTTGATCGCTTAGTCAATCACAGTTGCTGTAGTATGATGCCACAGCCAGCTCTCTGAAGGGTCGGCTTAGGTGTCTTTCCATCCATGACACAGTTAAATCAGCAATACAGATAAATCACTTATAGAAAAGCAAGAGTTGGTTGTGTAGCTGTGCCTTGCATGCGTTAGAATTAAAAGAGGTGTGAGAAGAAAAGCAGGACAGTGTTGAGGGGAGAGAGCTCAGAGGCTTTTGTGGGATATTAAGAAGACAAAAGTCTCTGGGGTTTGGTAACCTCCTGAGCCCTTTTTCCTTCCAGGAGAAAATTATCTACCAAGTCCAAGAAATGGAAGTCGATATTTAACTTGGGCCGTTCTGGCTCAGAATCAAAGTCTAAACTGAGTCGAAATGGGAGTGTCTTCGTAAGGGCACAGAAGCTCTCTGGTAAGAACACACTTTTCAGTTAAGTATTTCTCTCTGCAGCTTTCTCCTGCAATATTGATAGCACGGGGCAACCTGTATCCACATGACACTAATACCATTAGGCTTGAGATAGTCTAATGGGGTCATGTTTGTTGCCTGGTTTCATGGACATCTCATTTTCACATAATGGTGAGAAGCACTCTTTCAGGAGGATATGCCAGAGAGCTACAGCAAATATTCCATTTTGGTATTTGATAAACAAGCTCCCATTGGCCAGCTGTCAAGCTTGAGGACTAGGAAACGCTAGTAGGTTTGGATTAGCCAACTCTTCCAGCCCAGCCAGCCACTGGCTCCTAATGTTCCTTACATGGCACTGGGTAAACATCTGTCCTTCAAGGCTGTCCTTCTACTAAAGGGCATTAGAGAACAAACTGTGTTCAGCGTCTTTGAGAAAAACAAGGCGTCAGGAGTTCCTATGGCTCCTGGCTCTCGGCACTGGGAATGAAGCTATTACTTTTGCAGAATTTACAAGAGAGAAGTTGTCTTTTCTGCTGGCTTTAATCCCAAGTTTTAGCCCCTCCTGAGCTGCAATCTCTTAAACACTCTGCTTCCTAGGAAATCACATGCCAGTGCCAATTCCCAGTGTTCAGAAATGATGACTCAAGTTCTAAAAATCATGAAGTTGACTGAAAAGTAATCACAATTTTTAAAAGAAAGCATATGCTTTATAACCTGACTTCATAAAGAAGTGTTTCAGGTTTACATGTCCTAGACTTTTACTATCTCCAAGACAAGAAATTTACTTTTTAAAAAGAAGATGAAGGAGGGATTTTTTTTTAAGATGATCTCATGACTCCAGGAGCTAGTGTTTGGATGAGCACTACCAAACACTGTAAGACTTAAAATAAAATAGTTAAAGTTGGCAGCATTACCTACCGCCACATATAAGAGAGGCTGTATTTGGATCAGAAGTGAGTGTGAAGCCAAATACTGGATCCAGCTCGTTTTGGACCCCTGCCTTCTCCCATGTGTTGCATGTACAGACGGCCTTGCATAGGGTGCCTGTGGCAGATCTTGAAATAGCTCTTCATCCTCTTTTGATCACAGGATCACCTTCTCTCTTTGATAAGGAATACTCTGACCCAAAATAGTGCTAACCCAAGGATGCCCAGGAATGTCTGGAGCCCAGTGATTGTTGGGGCTGAGTCTTGTTCCAAGCACCGTACTGAGTGACAGGAGGCTGTACGTTTTCACCAGCAGGACACAAAAATGCACAACCATGTGCAGAGATTTAGGCCCTGAAGTAGTGCTTTTGAGAAGCAGTGCTTTAGCGCTGCCATGTTATATTTTTGTGTGCTCTCTGCTTACAGCCTAATGTGAGGAAACAGATGAACTTGCTGTTGAAATTCAGCACATGCTTTAACACAGTTTGTGTCCATGCACACAAGTCTGCAAGTCACATAAAACGCGAGCTCCACAGCTTGAATTCTGTTCCTCCACGGAAGCAGAGCCAGTGCTCAAGACATCATGCCATATGAATGTAAAAGGTAGCCAGGACTCCATATAAATGCAAAAAGTAGCTGGAGTTTCTCTTATGCTCATGTGAAAAGTCAGTCCCAGAAGCCTTAATTATATAAACAAATGAAGTCCAACAAGCCTGCCCATTTTCTGCTTTACCTACTTTGTGCAACATTGTAAACAGCAAACTTTGCTCCCAGACATTTTCCAGAGCTCCACGGACCCTTTTTGGGCTGCCACAGGGTAACTTGTCTTCCTTGCCAGCTACATTCCCCCCGCCATCTCTCCTTTTCAGACCGGTAACAGCCACACACTTCCAAAACCTCTCAGGAACAGATCTGTAGAGTGTCTGGTGACAAATGGCAGCTTGTTTCTGGACAAGCAAATCCAGCAAGGATGACCAGGAAAATAGGTTGCTTACTGCCCTCATAAATTTCCCGGAGTGCTTGCTGGAGGCAGGGTATGCTCATGCCAGCAAAGAGCCCGGGAGTGCAATGTAAAAATAACCTAACATTTGCTATCAGGAATGAGAGGTGAGAAGGCATTTATGTCAGTTTAGCTAAAAAGTCCTCACAACGAATAGCCTGACTTGATTGGGAAGGGCAGTGGCGCATAACAGCTTTGGGGATGCTTAACTGCTTCGCAGTGGAGATGGTGTTGACTGGCTGGGTTAAGTATAGCTCTCCACATGTCCGGCAGGTGCAAAGCTGTTGTTAGCGCTAGCAGATCCCCAGCTGTGTGGACAAGTGTTGTGGGTAATAAGCTGCATGATGTGGATACAGAGGGGGAACTCTTGGAAATGGAAAATAACTTTGACGTTTGTCTGGCATGCCCATCTATATGTAGCCTTTGGTCTTTATGGGCTGAAATCTGCAAAGCCGCAGGATCTGAAGCCTGTTTCTAAAACTCATTTTCCACAGAAAAAGCAACTATTCGGCCTGCGAAGAGCATGGACTCACTGTGTTCCCTGCCAGTAGAAGGTGAGACATCAATAGCTTATACTGTAAGGGCAAAGGATTGTACCTCTATATTCTCAGCTTTCCCCCCGTGCCTGCATAGATGCAGTGCTCTGTTTCTTTGCCTATCTCACCGTGTTGTGTATATTTGTATGCTTGTGCCATGGCAACTGTCATGTGCCCCCACCTTCGTGTGCATGCATTTTTAACCCTTTTCTGTGTCTTTTATGTTGGTGCATGCACCTGAGAGTTACCACTGTGCGTAGCTGCATCTTTATTAGCAGTGGGATTGCTTTGATTTCATTCTTGGTTATTCTGGGCACAAAATTTCCATTTGTAAGGAAAAGTATAAAGCAGTGAAAACTGCTTGCAATAAGCCAACAAAGCCCAGAGCTGTGATCTTTGTGGGCAATGCACGCTAGCCCTAGACTTGGCTGCATCTGATTCACAGGGGCCTCTAATAAAAGTCTTAGGTGATTTCCACTGGAGGGAATTCTATCCAGCCCTGCCTGCCAGGATTAAAGGAAGCCCCAGGGCTAGAGCCTGAAAGGTGTTCAGTGCCTGCTGTCCCCATCCCTCTGGGAAAATGTGGGTGTTCACCAGGGCAGGACCCATCCTTGGAGGGACCAAGGAGGGGTCCTCACAGAGGAGAGTTGCTTGCTAGTGCTTCACTTCCCACTGACTCCCTCGTATCTTGCCTTGTCTAGGGGAGGATGAGAAGAGCAGATTCAAACGGACAGTGACTACTGGGGGTTTTTTTGTCCCAGTGATGAAGATACGGACAGGAGGCACAGGCAGCTCATATGACCTCAGCAAGGAGAATGAGTGGGAGCGGGAAGGATCTGGCATGGGGGCCAAAGGATGCTCAGAGCTGAGTGGGGAGAAAGGTCCTCCCCGGACACTGCAGACGAAGTCACCCCCGGAGCAGCTGAAGGTTTTCCGGGCAGCAGATGATGCCGAAAATGAGCAGACTTCCCCCAAAGGTGGCCGCATGTTCTACACTTCTGAAGCAGCCGCCAAATCAGGCTTCCCAAGCAGCCTCTTTCCCTTGGAGGCCTCCCCTCGTCACCAAAGGAAAGCCCTGAACATCTCAGAGCCCTTTGCCGTCTCTGTACCTCTCCGGGTATCTGCAGTCATCAGCACCAACAGCACCCCCTGCCGCGTACCTGCCAAGGAGAAGCTTTCCCTCTCCAGCCTGGAGGAGTTGTCTTCCCTGGTGGCCGAAAGCACGAGCTCCTCTGCCCAGGAAGCAGGGACCCACACGACGACAGAGCAGGCGCCGGAGCGGAAGGAGAAACAGCCGGGGCCCACCCTGCCAGCAGCAGCATCCAGAGGTAAAATGTGTTAAGGATACTGATGTGGAGCCTCTGTCAGGCTACTGGAGGTGGCCCGCAGCTCGGTGGCATGGAGGTTGCTCCAGCCTGCTCTTGTGGCAGGGAAGAGACCAAGCTCTGTAGCAGGGTGGGTGTTGATGGTAGCAGGTCAGGTTGGTGCTTGTTGCAGTAATGAGACTGGAGAGGTGGGTGGCCTCCCAGCAGTGTCCTGTTATGCCTGGAGGAAGCTCTTTAGCTTTGTTAGTTGGCATTGGGTTGAAATGGCACCGCTTTGTCTCAGGGCACATGTTTTCAGTCACAAGTAGTTACATCGTTCGTTTGTGTTTCTGATCCAGGCTCTCACCCTGAGGAGCTGGTGGCAGCCAGGAAACCTGAGACCTTAGAAACTCCTCAGCCAGCAGCAGAAAATCAGGAGACACCATGTGTGCAAAGCAGCAGCACAAGCAGCACCAGCAGCCCCTGGCAGTCCTCAGAGCAAAGTCCCACCTTGGAACAAACACCAGCCACAGAGGTTCATGCAGGGCCACTCCCTGCAGACAAGGCCGAACAAGGACAGCTCAAGACAAAGGATATCTCCTCAGAAGGCGGCTGTCGCAAGCGGGAGATCGAAATGGCTAAGGCAGAAGAACTGTTGCCCTTAAGAGCTGTGGTAAGAAAGAAAGCATGAGAAAAAAGATGGGGGACAATGTCACAGTGGTGTTTAAGTTTCATTGTGTGTCTGTAGTCATGAAAACTCAGTCTATGACCTGGGCTAAGCAGGGTCAAGACCTGACTGTGTACTGATTTCACTCTTGTCCACGTGACCACGTGGTGATTTACCTTTATGCAGCTACCTACTGTCCTCTCTTAGACTTGTTTTCCTGTAACTATATGATTGCAGTCAGTGCAATTTGTCTGCTCTGAGACTCTCCAGATGTGAGACTGTCCGGATGTCTGCGCACTTTGACCTATGGTCTCTGAATTCCCCTTCTATTTTTACTGTCCCATTTGTCCTGGACAGCCTGAACAGTCCTTTTTTCTTTCATTCTCAACACACTATTTTTTTACTATTATTTTTGCCTCCTCTATGTTTCTAGCAGAGATTTTTCACCAGGTTTCTTACAGTGATACTCATCTCTGGACAGCTATTTAAAGATCTGTTGGCATACCTCCTTGAACAGATTATTCATTCCAGTTTGTGTGCAATTTGGGAATGCAGATCCTCTGGCAAGGCCAAGTGAGCAATGAATGGGAAAAGCTGAGAATTGTGCTGAGACATTCCAGCTACTCATTCACCTCACTCTTTCAGTACATCTGTCCAGGCCTCATTTTGGCTGCACCTCGATTCTTCTCCTCCATAAACCCACTTGTTTATAGATGTATTTCCTTCCCTGGACTGGTAGCAGTTTGCATGTGTGTGTTTCTGTACCCATGAGTGTTCTCATCCAGGAGCCTGTCTATTCTATAAGGGCTGTTTGAGGAAAATGGGGGGTTATTTGCTTGTAAGTTGTGAACTGCCAGGTCACGGCATTTCTTTTGTTTTTCAGACTGAAGAGGACCCTACGAATGCCGTTCTAGAACCGCTGTGGCCAGAGATACAGCAGGAACTGAAAATTATCGAATCTGAAGAGGAGCTCTTGCTCTTGCCAGCAGCTGTCCCCAAGACGGGCCTAATTTCTGAATCCTCTTCTTCAGTACAAACAGATAGTTTTTGCTCTGGCTCAGGGCAGAGTCCAACACTATCTGAGCAGAAATCTGCAAGCCGAGCTCCACAGACAACAACTCAGGTGCCTTTATTTGGTGTCACGGGCATGGAACGACAAGACAGCCTCCACAACTGCCAATCTGATGTGGCTGCACAGCAGAGCTGTGCTTCAGCCCTACCCAAAGTGGGTACTCTTCCGACCGGCACAGCCACTCCAAAGAACCACCACCCAGTGGTGGAGGACAGCAGGAGTGAATGTCTCACTCTGGACTGGAAGCTTCACAGACAATCAGAATTTAATGAGGTTGCCCCAAGTGATGAATTTTCTTGTTCCAAAGGAGCATGTCCAGAGTCAGGGAGAGAAAAAGATAGCATTTGCCAGCTGCAGAGGGAAAAGGATAGTCTTAATGGAGTCCAGACTCAGAGGGAGAAGCCAGAGATAATGACTGCTGATGAAAGAGACACATTCTCCTCCAAGGCGCTGAGTGGAGCTGGAATCCAGGAGCTGAAGGAGGGCAATGCTGTTAGCAGAACCCATGATGCTGGTGACCAGGATGATGAGGATACCTGGACAGATAATGTGCAGAGCTTAGAACTTGTGGAGCCATGGGAGGATCACCAGTGGGTTACAAGCCCACTCCATTCCCCCACCTTTAAGGACATTCAGGAGAAAATGATGCAGGAGTTTCAGCCACAGAGCCAGAGAGCAGAGACAGGCCTTTCTCTTAGACCACGATTCAGTCGCAGCCTCTCCCTGGACAGTAAAGACACAGTGATGAGTCTGTGGACTATTCCATTCTCTTTCATAGATGCCACTGACCAGCAGCAACCATGCAGTGACATTCTACCAGTAGCTTGTGAGCTGCCGAAAACACAACACATCTCCCCCTCTAGTTTGGGCAAAGCTAAGCAAGATGAGAATGGCACAAGTCCTCCAGAAGAACCTTTGAAACCTGAGAAGCTGAGGTACGCCCTCAGCAGGGAGAAAGCACCAGCTGAGAAAGAAGGACCCTCCAGAATCCCTCTTTCAGAGCCAGAGGAAAAGAAAGTGGATCTGAGCAATGAAAACCCCTGGAGCTCAAAGCCCGAGCTGTCTTTACCATACCAAAATAGCCTAGACAGTTCTTCACAGGTGAAGAACACAAAGGATGAGTTATCCAAGTCTCAGGACATTGCCCTGGGAGGAGAGACTGTTACCAAAGCATTGTGCTCTGCCACTGCATCACAGCTGTGTAATAAAGATGAAGAAACACCTCGCAAAGTGAAGACTAGGCCATCGTCCCTCAACTTGGATTCACTCCTTCCAGCCCCAGATTTTTTCACATTCGAGAGCCTGTCCGTGCCCTCTGCCCCTGGGAACCGCCTGTGCGGGCAGAAGGAAGTAAAAAGCAGTGATTCTGTCCCATCACTGCCGACTACCTGCCCTGCTGCCGGTAAAGGTGTTCCCTGGGGGTCTCATTTCAATGCCCACATGGATCTAGACTTGGATTACCTGGCAGTGGCCCATGCCACCACTGGCCGTCGTAACTCTGCTCCTGTCAGCGTGTCAGCAGTCAGGACCTCCTTCATGATTAAGATGTGCCAGGCTAGAGCAGTGCCCGTGATACCACCCAAGATTCAGTACACCCAGATCCCCCAGCCCCTGCAGGCTCAGAATGCCACTCCACTGCCCGAGAAGAAGGAAGCAGAAGCCAAGCAGACCATCAGGCAGAATCAGCGGGTGGCATGGAACCACCTGGAGGCCCCCAAGAGCCCACTGACAGAGAAGAAAGCCAAACCAGAGAAAGAAAACAGTGACCCAGCTCAAAAGGACTCAATCTGTCCTTGGCACAGCAGCCTTGGCTCTCCACAGGAGCCGTCTCAGTCCAGTCATCACCCTACTCTGGATGCCCCTGTTCTGCGCCGAAAGCGCACCTCTGAGGGGGAGACAGCTGGAGATAACCCACAGTCCTCAAAGATGGAGAGGCCATCAGGGTTCTCCAAGCCTTCCTATAGATCTAGGCCCGGGAGGCCCCAGAGTCTGATTCTCTTCAGTCCCCCTTTCCCCATTATGGACCATCCCTCCTCTTCAGCAGACTCCAGGGTGTTGTTATCACCCATAAGGAGCCCCACTCAGACCACCTCTTCGAGCCCGATTTGTGGTGATCTGTCTGAGACTTCGCGGACAACGCCTGAGGGGGTGATGCTGCGGAACAAAATGACCATCCCCAAGAATGGCCAGAGACTGGAGACCTCTACTAGCTGCTTTTACCAGCCCCAGAGGCGCTCTGTGATTCTGGATGGACGAAGTGGGAGGCAGATTGAATAGCAACTGCTTCTCTTATTCCTTTTCTGTGGTGGATGGGATGGGAGTGTCCAAGACCAACTCTGTTGCCATTTTGCTGTTGTTATAACTGTTTTGTGCAAGATGGACCCAAATCCTTTACAGTTTCCTGCAAAGCATTTTGCTACGGAGGGTCATAGTCTTTTTGTCTTGCTTTTCCTTCCCTTTCTCACCCGTGCCTAGTCCCTCACTGTCTGGGTTTTTTTGTAAGCCAGTCCCAGGGAACTTGCGTTTCCTCATACTTATTGTCTAACAAGCCCTGTGAAAGTCTCATCCTCCCTATTGAAAAAAGGAAAAATAAATCTTGGTATAATTAGAAAATAGGGCTGGGAGGAAACACTGTTCCAAAGCACTGCAGCCCAGGGTGCAGGGGCACAACATCTGCTGAGGAGGTAAATCCAGATGTTTGGGACCTCCTTCCATGGTTTCCTAGCCACCAGTGAAGGACCATGCCTATCTATCTCTGTTGTCTGATTTAAGCAGTGTAAATAAACAGTGCAGGAGGCTGGGGATAGCTGAAGAGGAAGGTGAAGCTGGCATGAGCAGGTCACACAGGGTGTGAGACATCCAGGGATGTTCCAGTGACAAACATACAATCTGAAGGCGTTGCCTCCAGCTCTGTCCTTGCATTAAAGATGTGCTCTTTCCAGCATGTGCAAGGGCTGGAATGAAAGTAGCTAGGCAGGAAACGCCTAGTTGTTCTTTTAATCTTCCAAGTCCCGCTCATGAGTTTTGTTGTGCTCAGCCACACCTTCCTTGGGCAGACAAGATCCATGTGGCTGGGGAATGAGTGTGCAGCTGTCTGTCCAGTGGTACAGACTTCTCAGGCTGGTATCAATGAAAGCAAAGATATGGTCATAATAAAGGTCAGTATCAACTATTTTCATCATTGCTTAAAGACAGATGACACCTCTGTAACTATCTCCAGCTGTGCTCCACACTGCCAACAGCAGAGAAAAGCAAGAGGATCTTCTGATCTGCATGTCCTTGGGCTATTGCTCTCTTGCACCCTGACTGATGTATCTTTGACCCTTGGTCTTTCATTGCCACTGTGTGGCATGTCCCCAGGTGCTTCTTCTTCCTTTAAATTTCCTCTCCTTGTGATTTTACACTGTTTCTTTGAAAGCGGGGCTGGTTGTCACCTCTCGGGCCCTCAGTGCTTTCAGATTTATTAAGAGTATGGTAAAGAGGATGATTTGTGGGACTGCAGAACAGATCATGAACAATATCCTGAGAGGGGGATTTTGAAGTGAATTAAACTCTCTCCTGAAGGGCTGTTATTGTTGCAGACAAATACACGTTCATATAAGCAACATCTGCCATGGGAATAGAATTAAAGCTTCCTTTATAACACTTCTAACTCTACGTTCACTGCAGGCTCATCTATGTGACCATGGGCAACTGCAGTCAGGTACAGCCCGTGCTGTCTCTGCAATTTAAGTGTCACTAGTGCCTATGGAGGAGATGGGAACACAGGTTTTGCTGCCAGCACTGAAACGGTCCCTGTAGTGGTGCTTGCAGGGGCCATCATTCGTGGAGATGTCTGAGTCTGTAGGCCCTCGGATGGGTATTATGGGCTATAGTTTAAGCAGTAAATGAGCACCTGGTAGGAAGTGCTGTAGCAACCACGATGAGTGTCAGTCAGAATTTCCCAATGGATATATGTTTAGGGCTTTTTTTCTGAAGTACTGTCATTTTCAAGTTGTTAGCAAACTCAACCCATGAGCTCCTGGTCTGTACCAAATGTGTTACATAATTAGTGTACAGAGCCTGTACGGTGCTTTCTCTGCACGCTTTGATTGATAAAGGGGACAGATGCCAGGGTACTTTTGAGAAGTTCTGGGCCCATAAATGCAAGGAATGTATCTTCAGCAGAGTTTTCTCCTGCCATACCCAAAGGGAGCGTGAAAAAACAAGAGGGCTTTTCCCTGTCACCGGTTGCAGTCTTTGATCCTCCTCACTGTACTCCTCATTTGTGCATAACGCCATATAAGACAGAACAGAGCAAAGAACTAAGTCTGTGCTGTCAGTTTTGTTGAGGGAGAATATTAAAGCAGATGAGAGCCTGGAGTTCTTGCTTGGGTTCTTGTTCTCTCACAGATGTTAGCCTATGCTTTACCTGGGCAAGCCGTGGGCGGCAGGTCCAGAATGTGCAGCTTCATGGCAATTGTATTATCCTCCTCCCGGACCATAAGATGCCTGTGCAGCCTCCCATTAAAACTAGCGGATTGCCAGTCCTCCACGCTCCTCATAGTTAGCACAGCTCTGCGCTGCATTTACATGGCACCCAAATGCCCTTTTACTGCATCATGGGAAAGCTTTTAACAACCATGGCAGGGGAAATGGCAAATGACTTGGGAAGGTGCGATACGAGGTATTGTGGTAAGGCTTTAGAGAAAGTAAAAGTTGTGGAAATGATGCCCAGGTTTTTTTGGCATCAACAAAATAGCTTACTTTGGGCAGGGATTTATATTCTCTCAGTTCCTAGAAGTTTTGACTGCCAAGGCATCTGGAATGGAGCCAGCGAAGCTCATGAGGTAATATATCAAAAGAAAAAGAAAATGTGATGAAACCTTGGCACCTTAAAACTGGTCTTTTTTTTTTTACCCCTCCTTATTCTCATATAAGCTGATCTATGAACAAGAAATGAGGTCTGGCAATTTGTATATAATACACTGTCTCAACTCTTAACAGTCTTCTAGTAAGTAATAGCGCTTTTGGCATAAGTGGTGAGACTCCTGCAAGAGAAAATTATTAGAAATCTTTACTTAATATTAAAGATCAGCCTCAACTAAAATCTGTATGCAGACTATACTTTTTAAAGGTGTTTCAGACTTTGAACTGAGATCCAGGTCTTGGATTTTAATTAAGCAGAGATTCTGTAATGACAATTTTGTACCTCGATCACATCTCTATCTACAATTTCATCTCCAGCCTTCAGCTGATGTATCAAACTTCTAAGAGCCTAGCCAAGTGGGCTTAATGCAGGCACATCACTATAGCTCTATGGTCACAAGTGGGCTTGTATCAAGAACGCTGAGATACAGCCCCAGATGCTGCAGAGCTGAGAGTACTTGCTTAGTTGCAAGGTGCCCCATTGCACAGGTGTCACCATTCCCAACTCCAGACTCAGACTTCTGTAGAGTTTGTAACGCTTGATGATGGATCCATGTTGATACTGATAGTTGCGGTCAGCTGCAAGGACCAGAGCTTGGTAGTTAGACAGAGCCAGAAGACAGAAGCCATCTCCCATCAAATGGTGCTGACAGTGTGGCTGGAGCTTGCTGAGATTCAACTTTATGAGGCCATTCCTGAGGTCAGCTTCAGGGTCAGACCTGACATCATCTTTGCTTCATAGCCCTTAGGTTGTCCTCTGCCACCCTGTAGGAGCAGACTGAACTTGAGGCTGGAAAGTTCTGGGTTTTGCAGTGGTACGTTGTTGGTACCAAACTCCTGCCCTCCAGCACAGCCCTGCAACACTAGAGACTTTAAGAATGGATTTGGGGTTTTTTGCTTGTTTTTGGATTTGTTTGGGTTTTTTTTTCCTGTGAAGCATTATGGAAAGGGATAGATCAGATTTATGGGACATGGGTCTGGCTCAGAATTTGAAGTTTTGTGTACAGGAGAGCTACGTTGATTGTTCTTGGCATTATGGAAAGGACATCCCTAAACAGACTGTCACACCATTTGCAGCTCTGCAAGGATAATTTCAGGGACTCTGCCATACATTTCGATTCTCCTGAGAGTGTGAAGAGTGTAAAGGCCATTCCCAAGTTTGCAGATGGCCCCAGTCTCAGTCATGATATGGTATCACCAGCACGTGTTTCTTGTGGACTTTTACCAGTGGGAGACAAGTGACTAAATTTCACTTATTCTTCACATGTAGTCAGGGGGTTTGTGCAGCTTCTGTTAAGTGTAGCTCGGAGTGAAATGGTTGGGCTGGCAAAGATGGGAAACCCCTGATGGAAAGGAGGGACATGGATAATGTTAGCTCATGTGGGAGCTGCCTTATTGGTGGAAGGGTAAACAGAAATGAGGATTGTATTTTACCTTATCAACCTTATTCCTCTGGGCTGTCCATCCCATGCTATAACTTCAGAAAGACCAAAGCACTTCTTTTTTCACCTTTAGAGCTTCAGAGGAACTTTGGTCTGCATTAGAGAGCATCCATAAAGCCCTGCAACATTTTCCCTCATCCAGAGTCCAAATGGTGCAATCAAAGTCTTTTTTTCTTTCTTTACGAATTCTGAAATGCCTGTAGTGGTGAATATTGTGTTAAATTTTTATATATATATATATATAAAAGAACATTCTATATAAATATATTAAAAAGGAAATGTAATTAAAATGAAGGGAGTGCCTAAATAGAATCCTGCGCATCTGCGAAACTTGGGCTGATGTATGGAACTGTTTTCTGCTGCAACTTTTGTAGCACTGAATGTGTGAGATCAACTGGCTTTTTGCCCACAGAGGAGAAGCTAATGAGTTCTGGCTAATCTGTGGTGGGCAGAAGCCCTGAATTTGCCTTCCTGAGCCGGATCATGTCCTGGGAGAGGAGGGACGAGATCAGGGGAGACCAGAGTGCAAGGACTGATTTAGCTTTCCACCACAAGCTTCTCCCGAGTCCTTGAAAATGCAAACATTCTACTGGAGCATCTATTACCTTTCAAGCATGCCCAGGTTTTGCAGTTGTCCCTTTTGCTTCTCTCCATCTCTGAAAAAAAGAATCTGTAGAGGTGGGGGAGAAGCTGTAGCTGATCCTTATTTGGTTTAGCTTTTTCTTGCTCCTAATTGATGTAAAGGCTTGGTGATAACTAATTCTACTCCAAGGAAGGAATGGAAAGCTTGCCACTGAGTTCAACTGGAGATGCAGCAGGATTTTAACAGCCCTGGAAAGAAGGATGGCAGGAGGCAAGTGCTTCCTGAGGGCTCCATGCAGCAGCCCAAACCTTAGATCTTGTTCTTGCAAGCACTGGTCCCCTTTGAAATACTATTTGCTGCCAGGTCAAGGGAAGGGCTGGAAGTCAGGCACTGTGAAAAAGACTGTCCCCATCCCAAGGGCCCTGGTTTGTGATTATTTCTCCTGCTAGCTCTGATGGATTGTATTTTTGTTAAGCTCTGTTCTCTGTGTGGACTTGCCTGCCTTTGTGCCTTATTGCTTTAAGAAAACAAAGCAACAAAAGAAAGATGTTTTGCCAGGTCTCAGCCATGAGATTAAACTGGAGTTTTTACAAAAACAGACCTGTGCCCTGGTGATATTTTGGAACATTTTCTTTTTCCTAGATTTGGTTTATGAATGCAGTGCAAATGCATTTGTCTTTGTCTGACATGGAGTTTGAGTCCTTCTTTTGTTGTGTGAGTGGCCAGGGCGCTAAGCTGTGTTTGTCTGGGTTTTGACTGGGGGGATGAAGGTTAGGGCCTGATCACACACTTTTCTGATTGGAGGTTATGATGGCTGCAGCTACTCTGCAGCTCTGAAAATGAAGTGAGGACTTGGAAACTTCTGTAGGATTACCATTATCTGAAATGTCTTAAAATTTACAAGAGTAAAATTAATCTTTTTCCTTACCATTTCTAGTTCTACCAGGCTGAAGTTTCAGTGATGCACAGCCATGTCCTCCCATTTAGCACATCTCCTGCAGAATTCTGCCTCGCCTGTGATAATGTAGAGCAATGCAGGGCAGAGTATGGACATACTTTGGGATCCCAGTGCTTGTAGAGGGGAAGCCAAGCTGGAACAAGGGAAGTTGCTGTGAAGCCTCTGGTGCATTGTATATGCACTTCCGTTGATTTGTAAAGAACAAGCAAGAACTTAAAAAAATTATGAATTTTGTTCCCTGGTTCTCTGGATTCTTGCAGTGCCCTCATTGATCCAACCTCTGAGCTGTAGTGTGGAAGTCCATATTATTGGTATCTGCTCTTCAGTCTACCCTGGGAACAAAAAAAGAAAATGAGAGAGGGGTTCTAGTGGTTTTAGCCTCAGTGGGTGTACCTGAAGTACAGCCTGCTCTTCTTTCTCCCTAAAACCCACATGAATCATGAGATAAATGAAATACTTTTTTCCCCCCACTCAGCAGCTGAACTCAGGGCTTGAGTCCCTTTCCTACCTCCTTCATGACTTCAATTTCCCTTTAGGAAAATGCTTGGGTTGTGCTTCCTGCTTACCATGGCAACTGGCACACAAAGTGAGAGAGAAAACCATGTCTGTTGAACTCTGGAATTGTTGTTAGCCATAGCCAACTATTAGCGCTGTACAAGAAACAGTATTTTTGTATTCTTTGTGCCACAGAGTATAGAAATGACTTGGCCATAAGACAAGAGGAGATCTCAAACTGCCCCCCAGCATTCCCATGGTTATGAAAATCAAGCAAAAGGCACACTGCAGACCTGCTCATGCTCCACTCAGCACTGTGCCCTAAATGAGGGTGCTTAAACATGTGGAAGTGCTTAAACACAATTTCAGCCAATTCCTTTTGCCTGCTTTCCCATCACCACTAGTTTGAAAGTCTGACTCGGGACAATCATCTGTGTAGGTTGTATTGGAAGCAACAGCTACAATATCTTGGATACTTCCAGTTAAGCCAAAGCCAGGATTAAGCAAATTCCCAAACTGGCTTTTAACCAGGAAATAATCTAATCCAGCACCAAAGAGCATCAGATGCTAGTGTCTCATGCATCCTCCCTGCAACACAGAAGTCCAGCAGCTATGGGCAACAGGATATCTAGGTGGTATCCCACTGGATGGAGCTAACAGTCAACTGGCAGCAAAGGGAAGGCCGGCAGTGCAGGGAAGGAAATTTAGCCCAGTGAAGGAGACTTAGGGCAAGCTGGCACAAGGCATCAATAAACAGAAAAAAGAACAGAATCATAATGGCTGAGATAGAGAAAGGCAGTGAGATCTTTGAGTTTGTTTTCCATCTGAGCAGCATAAACTTTTCAAAGAACATGTCTCACCAAAAAAGTAAAGCATGAACAGTTTCATTGTTAAGGACCAGAAACAAATGGGAGCTGTGAAGCTCAGACCTGGCCAAGTCCTGATGCCCCCAACAGTTAGCTAGAGCATGAGTGTTAAAACAAGAATGTTTGGTTCACTCCGTGATAAAAAAGGGTAGCTATTTTCTCATGTCTTACTTGCAAACTGCAGTGCGAGATGAACTACATTTTGCAAACCTAGAAAAACCATAGGAGTCATGTGATACACTTTGGGTCCAGATACATCTTAAAACTGGACCTGTTTTCTTCCATAGCACATCTACTACAGGGAACACATGTCTCTATCATTTAAATCCCTTATCTGAAAAGACCGGGAAATATTTGAATTCAGTGAGAGGAAATGACTTCAAAGAAAACTTAGTGGCTGCTTAAGAATGAACCACAAGGAATGGGAACATGGGAACGACCAGAGCTGGAGAAAGAATAGCACACATGATGATTATTAAACAGAGAAAGTTTCCAGATAAGTAAAACCTGAAAAGGAAAAAAAAAAAAAACCAAACCCAAACCCAGCCATAAGATAGAATTGAACCAGTCTGAAAAATATCAGGTAACTTTTTCTTTTCCTCCTCCTTCATAAGAGTCAGAAAGAAGTTTAGATCAGAAAAAAATAGGTGCTCATAAACTGCTTTACTCACCTTTTTTTGTATTGTGAGATGATTTGCTTTAAACACCGAGGGTCAGAGAGTGGAGGCAGAAGAGAGATGTAAAAAGACTAGGCTGGTTATTTGCAGGGATTATTTGAAGTGGCTTGGCTTTACCTTCTCCAGCCTCTATGCCAGACACAGTACCCTGCTAAAGGTGAGCGTTGCTTTGGAAAAAAAACAGAGAGAGGGAATGTTTTCAATCCTGCATTCACTCACAGTCAGTAACAGCCCTGGGTAGCCAGAGCAGTTCACTGCTCATCACATAGCTCTCTTGCAGAGTTTATCTCAACTAGTGAACGTGCAAGAATTGCAGATGACCTTGCCTATGCTGGAATTTTACCTCACGTGCCAGCTAACACAGTCAGAAACATCCTCACCTTTTTTTCCTGTTGAGGATAAACCCTCAGCAGTCACCCTCAACTCCTCATGCAGCCAGATCTCCTAAAGATAGATGCCTGAGATTACAGGGAGAGTCCTTGCAGGAGGTTCCCAGCATACCACACGTTGCAGAGGCTTTCCCCAGTTGCCAAAGAGGGCAGGGCTGCCAAGGGGTGGGAGAAGGAGGCTTCATTTATGAGCTGGTTTTAGGTCACACTTTGTCCCAATAAACATTCGCTTGGCACGAGTCCCTCTTGTATGGAATGTGAAAAACTAAGATGCCAGGGCAGTGAACAGGATGAGGACTAAATCATCTGAGTCAGAGGATAACAAACGCCACTGACAGCCAGGTTGCTGGTTTTTGCAGTGAGGTGGGTAGCCAGATGCAAGCACGGCACATAGTGGGCATTGTATGTCGTAGATGAACCAGCAGGGTAAGGAGAAACAGGGACTGAGAGAGTCCGTGCAAAGAGGTCTCATGCAGAAGAAGAAGAAGAAGTGAGGGGAAAGGATGAAGGGGTAGGAAAGCCTGTTGGAAAAATGGGGGCAAGGTACAAAATAGACAAAGGCAGTCCCACATTGCCCCATTGCCTGAAGGAACAGAGACCTTCAGTACTGCCAGCCACAAACATTCAACAGTGTGAAAAACATCAGGTTATGTCTGTGTGTGTACAGGAGGGGAGCAGCTGAGGGTTTGGGATTCTTGTTGGCTTGGAGGCCACGCTGCTCTGTCAAGTATGAACAGAGGATGTTTCTCAGCAAGACTCTGATTCCTCAGAGCTGGGAACATTACAATAAATTAATAATCTAAAAATACAGTTGGTAACTCCATGGGAGAATTGAAACATGCTTTTTTTTTTTTTTTTTTTGCCAGGAGAGAACTGTGAATATTCACACCTACAGAGAAGAAATACACAGAGCAAATCTGCAAACAAACCACACAGCTTCCACCTAGAGAATTTTTTTCTTCATCCTGTCTTAGTCCAGCAGTTTTCATGCATCTGTGCATATTGCCTGCTCTGAAGACCACATGCATCCATACCTTCAGGCAGCAATCCAAACAGCTGAGAATGACCAGGATTTCTTTACAAGCCTCAGCCAACACATGAACCCATTCACCACCATTCCTGTCATGGACTCCATCCCTTCCTCACCCTCCCCTGGCATCCCAGGTAGGGAACTTGCAGAGATTGGAATCAACCTTCAGAAGCTGAAAAACCAGAAAAAGCTGTGCAGGATTTTTCACGAGCCTGCTCAACATCATTCTGCTATCAGTCCAGTCTTCTCCTCCCTCCTTAGTTCAGGCAGATAAAGCTGGGGTTTTCTGGTTGCATTGTGGCATGCTTGGCACTTCTGCATAGATCTGCCATTGTCCAGATCATTTGTTCATCATAGCTTTTATTTTTGCAAAACATAAATCATAATGTGCCACATGAGGGAAAGTCTCAGGAAGCAGAAGGCAAATTAGAAGAACCCAAACTTAATTGGCTTAAACTGCCATTTATGCAATAGGTCAATGGTATCATTTGCAACTGGTTGGAGCAGTTAATACTGCAACAGTTGTAGTCTCAGTTCCTCTTCTCCTGCAAAATCCTGCAGCATTTTCTCTATATTGATTGCAGTGCTACAACCACACTACATTTAGATGTAGGAGGAAGGAAGAGACTTCTGGGTCTGAAGCAAAAGACCAGAGGAGGGAAATAATATTTGAAATTACCTGCCTCTGTGGTCCTAAAGTTTCTACAGGCCATATCTCCAGTCACATCTGTATGCAGAAGGCCTTGCTAGTCTCTAGAAAGTCCCATAGCCAGTTGTTTCACCCATTTGCAGAGCTATTTGAGTTTCAGAAATAACTTGAGCAAGAGACATTTACGCAGGTGTGCAGCTATCCACGAAGGCTGCCATGACTAAGGGGTTGTTGGAGGGGTTTGGCCAAGCAAGGACAGAGGCTGCGTGCCTGCACTGTCCTGCCTCCCCCATTTCTCTCCTCTCTGCTGTTGCCGTTGGCAGGGATTTGCAGTTCACGGTAAGTAGCGCAGAACTGAGTCTTTGCTATTGCTGCCTAACTTAGGCAGACACCAATTGATTCTCTTTAGGTTTCTTTAGATTTAGGTATTATTGTAGCTTTCAGCAACATAGGCGCAAACACACAGAAATAATTAAAAACCAAACCCAGACCACTTCCATACACAGTCCTCATGGTCTATCCATGTCCTCGAGTCTCACAAAAAAGTGCTGAAGACTAATTTCCTTACGGAAATTCCTGAGTTCAGGCTCCCCAAGACAGTCATCACCCAACCTAACCAGCGGAGTCACTGATCCACAGGGATTTTCCTTTCTGAAGGCACACTCGTACAGAAAAACCCCTCTATGTTGCAGTGACCTGTTTCGCCTTCAAGTGGTTCACCCTCATAGCTGCCTCTTTCTCTCCCCCAGTACCCCAGTACTGAGGGACTATTCAGCTGCAGAGTTTCTGTAGCACTGTGGGTTACGGTGCTTTGCACACTGATCTTCAGGATGGGGTCACAGGACTTTAAAACCTGCCTTTGCACTGCCCCAGATGTCCCAGATACACACCTTTATCATTTCCCCTTCCCAAACACACAATCTTGAACAAGAAAAAAATGTCACTTCCACTCCTTTTTAATTAGTATTTTGGTGAATATACAAAAACCAAGAATCAAGGCAGCTGGCAAGTGTCAGGACCCGAACCAGTACACCTTAGGAAAACGCTTCACCTTAAAACGCTCTATACAGGAGCATATTTCGCACAACAGATGTAACTGCTGAAGTGTTCACTAGGAAAGAACACCAGATCAGTCTGGGCCAAAGTAAACAGCCTCTATTGAACTGAGTGAGAACTGTAACTGCTGATGCAAGGACTGGATTTGGTTCAGTTAGCTCCTCGCTTGCATTTTTCACAAGAGTTACTTGTTGCCTTTATTTGTGTTCGTCCTACCTAATTTGGGGATGTGGAAGGGGAGTACACAGGGAACATGACCATACACATGGAGGTAGCTGAAGCACAAAGCATAGTAATCTAGGGACGTGGGAGAGCCGTTTTTGCAAAGCCAACTACAGCACAGGACCTCTTGTATTCTGCCCGAATTCTAGCCCGCAGATGTGTGAAATCTTGTGTGAAGTACATAACAGCTTTTGGAAGGAGTCGCTTGTTAGCAAGAGGAGCTTTTTCTGGACTGGCACTTCTGAAGGTAGGAGCGCATGCAGTAGTTTCATCAGTGACAGGAGGTAGGCTTGAACATAGGCAGCATATTGCTGAGGAGTGAGCTAGCCTTTTATTGGGCTTGACTAGCAACAGACTTTTTATCTGCGACATGTCTTTACTGCTGACACACTTAAACTCTCAGAGAATCTGCCTTATTCTAAGGCAAGGGGTGACAGAGACCAGAAACAGAAGCTGAACAATAAAATATATTAGAGACGTCTGCAGTCTTCTCCCTTGCAGCATCCGTCTTTATTGGTCACAGGAGGTTACAGTTTTGCTCACATAGCCCTTGCCGGAGCCTTTAGCATTATGATTTACATTCAACCTAGTTTTAGGGAGATATTTTTCTGGAGCAAGCATATATGGACATTTTCCTTTCTGATGTCATCACAGAACAAATTGGATCACTTCTTATCTTATGCACCAAGGATTTCTTGCACAGAAAAAGAAGGATGGTGCCTCAGCCAGGAGGCATTAAGCCTGCAGAACAAACGGCAAAGAAGGGACAAGAAGATTCTTTCCTGGAGTCATCAACTCTGTGTGTCAAGTTTTTGGAGAGGCAAAAGTATGTATGGGAGAGGTAGCGGGAAAACTTCAAATCCTCCATGGCACGAGGAGAACGGAGCATGAGACGAACGAATGCAGTTTCACATGGTGCTTCAGGACAGCGCTGAGGACACTGGGCCTTCAGTATTCAATTCTGCTCCAGTAGAACATGGTACCAAGGAGGACACAGAACTGAAACAACAAGACTACTAAGATTCTCTGCTCCCTGTTTCTTTCTCCCCACCTCTACCCCAGCCCCATTTAGTCTCCTGGTAGGAGAGAGCAACAGAAATTCTTGACAAGCAAAGTCTGTTCAGGCAGAGGAAGCTTAAAGTTTTTTATCTGCACAGAAGCTTCACAGTGAAGAAAGAAGATATGTGCAGCCATAACTATTTGACTGGATCACTCAGCTTGCTGGGGATTATCTATCATGAAGCTGCTGAACCCTGAGTACTTAAAGCACTCATACAAAGTCTTCCAAGTAGAAACGGAATTATCTGTCATGATTACTGTTTCGATGATTCAATACTATTCATAAACAAGTATCTGCAAGCTGTGTTTGCTGTGTTGTATTGCTGAGATGGCAGCAGGGCACAGCAGGCTGGAAGGCCATCTGGCTCCTCACCTGTGGGAGCCAGAATGGTGGGGAACTTGTAAATGTATCCCTGTTAATGGAACAGGCTACAGGCAGATTGGTAACGAATGAATAACTATAATTGACAGACTTTGTAAATGCATCAGTCCCGTCATCCACCTCCACCCAGCTGGGTGTGGAATAGCAAGAAAAGAGAAGAGGAAATAAAGGCAAATATTAAGTACTCACAGTCCAGCAGAGGATGGCAAAACCAAACCAGGCAACACCCCAGGCATGTGTGTTCATTGGCCCAGAAATAACATCATAACAACCCTGTAAGACAATTGTGAATGAATTAACACCATCTTTGAGCTTGTACTCCAAGGCGACAAGCTTATCCACCTCTGAGAGAGACTGAGGTGGCATGCTCCTCTCCTATTGCAATTTGGGTATGTCACAGGGTCTCAAGAAGACAAGCCACAGCTACGCTGTTTATTGACAACTTGCAGGTAGCCTACCTGTTTCTAGCTCCAAATACAAAGTAGACCCATCTCAGACACTTGAAGGACAACTTCCTGTGTCATCCACTTGCCAAGTATACATCTATAACCAAAACCAGTCAACTCGGAGTTGACCTCCAGAATCACAAAGCTGCAGGCAAATTTGGAAGCTTGAATGCCTTTTAGAAATGCTTGCTAGTGCGGAAGTTGACGCTCAAGACCCAGCAATCTGTTTGAATAGGACAAGCTGGTATACTGAAAAGTTCTTCCTTGAGGAGGAGAACTACTGACTTGCCTACTCATATTGCATGCACTCATCTTTGGGCTAAGTTTGATTTAGAGACCATCCATCTACATATTGGAGATGTCACTTCTTACTGGTGGCATTAGGAGATTGTTCTTAATAGTTCTGTCTCCATCAGGAGAGCCTTTATTACAACCTATTTTGTGTTCAGCAACACAGCCAGGACCCTACAGGCATTGCTTCCCCTCCAGAAAGCTTTTGAACACCTGTAGCTCACAGTGGAGGAGGAAGGCTATTCACTGCTTCCTTCCCTTCTAGCAATGTGCTTTTGACCAATATATGTTAACTGGAAAAAGCAGAGAGGATCTTACGTTGCTGTTATAGTAGCCGGGGACTCCAAGTTTGCAGCCATCGAGGTTGACAGGAGACCCTTGGGCATTCATGACACAGCAATTGCGTGGCCAAGGGAAGTCAGCGTCGCTGTGTGTGTTGCGGAAGGCGGACGTGTACTCCTGCCAGTCAGAGGGACCCTGCACGCCGCAGCACTGGTTCTGCAGGGCAAGAGAAGGGAATGGTCTTTATGGGCCCAGATCACAGCCCTGCCCATGGCTGGACCCTGCACAGGGCTGGTTAGGCATTAACCACAGATTTATGGGAGAGATTTTTGAAGTGCCTGCCTTTGACAGTCTGCCATCTGATAAATGAGCAAAACTGGGAGTGTGGCAGAACTTTCTCTAAGATGCAAGGCAGATGCCGTCCTCTTTATTACCGAGCGGCCCCAAGGAGGACTTAGAATTCCAGGGTTGCAGAGCATTTAGTAATCAGTGAGAGTTTTCAGTGTTATTATTACCTGAAGCATGAGTTTATCCCATGTCTTTGTGACCCCTTCAGTCATCCATTTGTCGTTGTTATTTTCTGTCTCTGACTTCCGATACCTCTCCAGCATTTGCTTCAGGAAGAGATTTGGAGTGAGCTAAAGAAAAAAAAAACCCAGAAAAATGCAGGAACTTTGTAAATAAGTGGCCATGTAAAGCAAATATAGGGTTATTTGGGGTGGGTTTGTTTGCTTGTGTCAGTGTCCTGCTGGAAAATGGGAATGCTGCTTCTCCACAGTTTTACAAACGGGATAATAAAGAGCAAGACTTGAGGAGCAGGAGCAACAAAGGTGTAGATCTTGGGCATGACTCTTAAGCAGGCTCTGCCAGATGTCAGATCACAGGAGATGTGCAGAAGCTATGGGTTACATTTAGTATGTTGCTCAGAACTAAAGCACCACAAGTAACTTCCCTCCCTACGAATATCTCCAGTAACCCACCTAATCTTTCCCTCACTAGTAACACTGCCTGGGGCAATGCTGAAGATTTGTCTTCTGCATGTATGATAAATTAAGCAGTCTGTAGCTGAAAGACTAAACACTGTACTGATGATTCAGCTAACCCACATTGTTACTCCCTTAACTACAAAGTTGTAAACATTTTAACATGTTAAAAATAACTTTGTTCTTTTTAACATAGATTTGTTATTTCCTTGATTAGAATAATGATGACTGAGTCTTTCCTTGTGGGGTCTTATTCTAACTCAGCAGTAGTCCTTTAAGTTTACACTGTACCACCAAACAGGCCATTTACCACACTGAACAGGACCGCTGTGTGTCCTAGAACTGCAACGGTTCCCAGAATGGTTGCAAGAATACATGAGGAAAGAAATACTCACAAAGTCTCGGTGAGTTGCTGCTGTGATGCAAGAAGCAATTTCAAATGCATAAGTAATCAGCATCAGAATAATATACTATGGGAGACAAGACAGCAGAGTTAGTTCTTGGAGAAACAGTTAAGCAGTTTTTTTTCAAGATTAAGGATGAAACCCTGCTCAAGGCAAAGGAGGCCAGGCTATCCTCGTCTCCTCAGTCCTCTTCATGCCCCTGAGCATTCATGTAGCCCTTCCCTGTGCTTGTTTCAGTTTGCAATCTGCTTTCTTGAAGGTGTATGACTGGAATTGTTCTCCATCTCACAGAGAAGTTTTCTTCAGAACCTCATGGCATAAATACCACCCTGCCTCTATGGAAAATACTTTGCGTGATATGTCCTAGAATAACATTTGCCCTTTTCTTTGTTGCATCTCATTGGCAACTTACGCTTGTGCCATGTCTTCTCCTTCCACTTCCACTTGCCAGCTATAAGCTTTTCAGCAAGAAGCTGTTCACCCCTAGCAGGAGAGCTTGTACTTTGGGGAAACAGAAGGTGCAATTTAGGGTGTCATTCAGTTCCTCCTGATTTTGCATCGTCAGATTTCCTCATCACTCCTACTTTGTGAGCAAGCATCCTTCATGTAAACAGATCCCGAGCATCACCTCTCATAGTCTATTTCACTGTTTCTCTTCCCTTCTCAGCACAATCCCTTTAACCTTTCCTATACTCCCTTCAGAGTTCTCGTATCTCTGTTTCTTCTCCCACATTTTATAATGTTCTTCTCAGATTTGAGGCATTTGTTTCCTTCTTACCCCAGCTTCTGCCCCTTGCACCCTGTTTTATATCCTATACCACAGCCTTGGGTTTCAGCCAAGACACCAAAATTCATAGTGAAGGGAATTCTCTTCCCTCAGCTGTTTGCTGGCCAATTCCCTGGCACAAGAGTTAAGATCTCTAAGTGTCTCTTGTTTAAACAGACACCCTACCATCCCACATTAGTCGAAGAGCATGCCGATTCCAGAGTTTTGGCTCTAACCTTTGTTAATGCAAGCACCAATTAAGTTTCGCCACTGTCAACCTAAAGGACTAAGTAAGAAACTGTACAGAGATTTGTTCATATCTTAACATTGTCCTTGGCTTATCCAAAGCTCTCTGTCCCCACCCCTGTAATTTCTGCCTGCCTGCTGATGTCTAATGTTCTCAGTTGCACCCATATTTGGTATACTAACACATACTAATGCCTTGTACAGAAGGCATTACTTATCAGCTCCTAAACTGAATGGCATATGACAGCTGAAAGGCAGTAAGGGGTGGGGAGAAACAAGGATCTAAACCACATCCCAGCTACATCTGATTGCACAAGTGCTTCTGCATTGCTTCAAGGCAAGGTCAGGGTGAAGACAGTCAGCTTAAACCTCCATTGTGGATCTCACCATTAATTCCCCCAACCTGGTTCTCATGCATGTGTCCTCCCAGGATTCACCTTGTGGGACACCACAGCCACAATCGAGAAGAACCTTTGGCTCCTTTTCACTAATAAAAACTGTCTTTGCTTAGTGGCCAATTACCAAGGTAAGCAGGGAAACTAAGGCAGCATTTTTTCAGTTCGGCAGCAATAGGCAGGCAAACTTTGCTACACTTACCACCAGCAGCAAGGTCCTGTTGGACTTAATGACTCCAATGATACCAAGGATAGACAGAGCAAAGAGTGCAAAGCCAACAAAGATGCCAATCCAGGCAGCAGCATAGATGTCATCATTTTCTGTGGCTTCCAGCAGCGGGTAGAGACCATGGGGATCGGACACAAAGAAGATGCACTCTGCTGTCAGGGCAATGCCGCACATCTGAGAAGCGCAAGTTCAGGAAATCTGTTAGATCAAACTTCTCCAAAGAAATAGCAGGGACAGAAAAAGATGGAGACTGCTTTCCTTTCATTCAACTTCCTGCCGAACAGGAACTACTCAACTCTTCCTCTGCCCAACTCTACAATCTCTTCTATTGTGCCTTCACAGAAGAACTGCAGGCAAAACTCACCCAGCCTAGACCTGAGAGGTCAGGCCTAGGACTTGAGGATGTTAAGAAAGAATTAATAGAACCTTTCCCATCACTATATGGAGGGAGGTGGCTGGAAAGTTGTTAGTCAGCAGCAAGGGCTCTTTCCCTAGAACTCATGTTGGTCTTGTGGATCAGCCCATGCTGTCCCTTTCTGTCCCCTCCCCACCCAACTGATCAGCTAGCACAGCTCTCTTTACCCCTCCTCTCATGCTTTACTGGTCTATTTATATGTGTATTTCACACCTGAAGAGGGATTTCATGGCTGGGAACTGATATTTTAAGAAGTGTCATACTGGAAGGAAGCTTCCACCCATACTTGTCCCACTTCACTTACCCCAATGACAACATTCCCAAAGACTAATAGACCCTGCAAGATGCGTATGCCATCATCACTTTTTGCCATCTTTAATTCTTCATGCAACCTTGGAAAAATCAAAAGACAGTCTTCAGTTAGACCAGTACAATAGGCTTCACTCAGAAATAGAAATTATCCCTGAGGAGAAAGATAGACAGAACCTGTCAGCCTCTCTGTACAGATCTCACCCCTTGCTTCGTAGTAGTTTCAGAGGAGAAACTTTCCCAGGTATGAACCTGGTAACTCAAACTCTCCCTGATACTTGAGCTATAGAAGACCGGGACCACTCTGGGGTCTTTGGCTCCCTTTTGAGTAGGGTTTTCATCATCTCAACAGCACCCATGCAAATCTCAGCTCATGGTGTTGCATTTCCACCTGGCTAGAAACACTAGCTACACCCGGACAGACAGGGGACAAGTTCAGGGCCCTCGCCTCGCTCCTCTTCCAAAGGAGCCAGCTTTACCCCAGGGTATGCTATCCACCCCACTGGCTGTTTCATTTTGGCCAGCACTACCATGGGACTGAACTGGTAACTATGGCACTTTAGCTGTATTGCACATACAGACCTATGGTGCATGGCTTGGCAGCACCTTGCTAAGGGTAGTCCCATCTCCCGCCTATGCTGGGAATTGGACTTGGGCTCCCCACTCCCAGTCAGGTGGGAGGGAGGGAGGGGGCAGCTCAGGCTGCAGCTGGCTCACAGGAGCTGGGCCAAGTAGCATTCCCACCAAATTCCTGAGAGCACTATATCTTGTGGTCTGGGGCCAGGCAACCCACATTGAATTCATCCTCTTCCAGAGAGAGCGGCATAAAGGCACTAGTGAGAGGTGAGAGACCTTTTGGAGAAACAAGCCCAGATGCCAGCAGCAACCAAGACCTTCTTTCAAAGGGACAGAGCGTGTGTGTGCATGCAGAGGGGGAGGGATAAAACCCCCAACCCTGAGACAGCTGTGTTTGCTGGGTGATTAAGAAAATATAAGCCATGAAAGAAAGGCTGAAGTGGACCCTACTTGAAGAGACAACAGGAAAAGCATCTTGAACACCCCTCTTCTGCCAGAGTACCTGCACTAGTGTCTTCTCTTACTGGGGTTACTGGCTCTGGGATTTTTCAAAGCTGTTGGAAAATAAGAGCAGACACAGCTATCAATGAAGAGGAGTTTCTTGAGGAACATTGTGGGATCTCTCTAACAATGCCACCTTCAGCCTCCTCAGCAGGTGCCCTTTCAGGGTAGGCAGGACTTCCAACAGCGTCAGAGGGAAAACCAGAACTTTCTAACACCCTTTCTGCAGTGGTTTGAGGGTTAGGCGTGGACATATCTCCAGTGCTCTCACCATTATACCAGCAGTAGAGCATGTAAGTATTTTCTCATGATAGCATGAGTGGGGCTGGCCATTATTTCCAAGGTGAGAAGCCATTTTTATTCCCAGCCAGGTCTTTGGAGGCCAGCCCAATATATCTGAAGCTGTATGGCTCTGTATTTGAAAAGGGCAGGCTCATGAGTTCAACCTGAAACTCTGTCTCTGCCAAACTTGTTGACCAGCCAGCATGCCCAGGGGGCCCCACAGAACTGCCTTGCAGGTCAAATCTGGGTCTGGGCAATGTTTGGCAGCATGTGGTCTGCAATCCAACACTGCAGAGTCCGCCAAACCTGGGATGGACACTGGTCCTCTACTCATCTGAAAGCTGGAGGGACCGCTGCCTAGCTCATGGATCTTTGTGCTGCAAACTTTTTGAAAAGCCTTTAGTTGTTGCTGTCTAAGAGACATCACAAGTAAGGGGGCAGTCCAAAAAGCCTGCTCGAATGCAGGCATGTGAACTCTGACTACTACATGGAAAAGTAGGTCTGCTCCAGCTGCCAAGGTGCCATGTAGATAGCAGGGTTGAGCGTGCCATGTGGCTAGCATGACAGATCACAACAAGTGTGATTAACAAAGTCACAAGCCTTTCCTTAACACTGCAGAAACCTCTTTCTCCCTCCCTTTCTCTCCTACAGACCCCCCCTGCAGTGTAACAACAGCACTCACACCTTGTACATGGGCTGTCCACCCAGCCCATGTGTTTCTTTCCCTGCAAGCTGGCTTTCTTCTCCTTCCTGGCAGGCAGGACCTGGCTCACTCTTGCCTTTCCTTGGGCAGGTATTACTCCAGGCATGCTAGCCCAAGAAAGCAAGCCTCTGCTCCTGGGGCAAGCCCATCTCCTAGGTTACTGTAGCTGGGAGGAAAGCTGGACACGATCACCACCACACAGATATCAGCTGGAGAATGGCAAGCCTTTAGGCAACATAAAGCTCTCCAGTACCTTACCTAAGTCCACTGGGATTGCAGGGCAGGGAGAAGCAGAGGGACCGTGAGGAGGAAAAGGGAACGAAGATCCTTTACTCTAGTGCTAAAAATAAACACTGTAATGATGTTGCCATATTAGTATGAATTCTCCCTCTGCCTCCACGTGATTGGCACTGAAGGAGTCCATTTCTTGGTGTCCACTTTATTCCCATGTGCCACATGTGGCAACCCCTTGTCTGGCCCCTTCTCCATTGTAGAAGGTCTAGTGTCAGCATCACAGAGGTGCTCCAAGGCCGTGACAACAGCTGGGCAGCTGGAGAGCCGACCCTCCAACACGCCACAGAGGAGATGCCATGGGAGATCTGGGGCTTTCCACCTGCTGCCCGCTTCTCATGCCTCAGAGGTAAACTAGGTTAAACAAGAGCAGCTTGCACAGCACTTGGCGTAGGTTCATGACTGCAGAGGCATGAGGCAAACTTTGCCTGGCTTGCCCGAGGCAACTGCACGCAGGTGTGACTCACAACCACCCATGGGGTGTGACACCTCCTCCCAGCCCCCAGAGAGACAGGTGCCAGCAGCACCTGCCTGCGGACACAAATCAGTTTGGAGGTAGAGATGCCTTCTTTGTGGGCTGGTTAAGATTATTTTTATGACCCAGATACAGTTCCCTGGGGCTTCAGGGAAACCCCTGAGGAAATTGGAGCTTCAGCTTCAACTGTTATCCAAAATCTCCACACAAGAAGATGGCCAGGTCCTTGAGCTTGCATGGACCTGGTGTTCCTCAGCATATCACAGGCATGGCAATTTAGCCGTGGCTTGTCTAGGTCCCAGGTATTCAATTATCACTACCGCAGACTTTGTTCCATGCTCCAAGCAGCTTTGGAAAGTTGTCTATTGCTCCCATTGTATCACAAAAACCTACTGAAGCACATCCTTTGTCCTCTTCCTTACACCCTGGTCACAACCCAGACTGCAACTTCTCCCCTCTCCTCTACCCTCACACCCCCAAAACACTCCTGACACCCATGGGGGTCCAGCTGAACCTGTCAGAGCCCAGGAGCAGCGGTAGCCCTGCCTCCCCCAGTTCCTCCACAAGTTGCAGACACATCTGTTATTTCCATGCCCTTGGAGCTTTCTTGACGTCTCCTCCCTTCCTCTACTCACAGTGGCTCTGTGAGACCTGCAGCACAACTGTGGGAGCCAAAAAGGAAGCCCCTTTCTGCAGAGGCTGGCTTCTGCCTTTGGATTTTAGGTGATGACCCCATGCAGGCTTTCAAAGGAAGCCCTGCTCGCAGCAGTTCCTGGATTTAAGCAGGATTCAGTCTCTGTTGTTGCGCATCCCTCACATACATTGGGCTGGTTGATCTTTTGAAGCCTCCACACCCTCTTTCTATAGATTGGGACAGGATTTCAGTAGCCTTACAGGTGAATGCCCCCTGCTTAGCCCAGTCCTACTCCACCTCTAGCCAAAAAAGCCAATGGGTGAGAATTGGTTTGGCATTGTCCCATGCAGAAGCGAGTTGCATTTTGATGGCCTTGTATTTTGTGCCAGCTGTCATGGTGGAGTAATGACACTGTGACCAAGGGATGTCCAAAAACACCCCCATGAGCATCATTTGTTTCTAGACCCTGCTCTTGCAGGTGTCTCAGGGTGGCAGCAGGGCTTACAGGGGCTTCACTTCACCCCTTGCTACCCTCCTTTGCTTCACCATCCCTATGCAGGGTGTTGAGTTCTCATGCCCTGGTGTAAGGAGGCAGAGACAAGGGACGCATTTGTTTTATTACTCATGGGCTCTGCACGCCTTGGCCGAAGGGCTCCATGCCACTCGAGCGCAACTAAACAAACCCAGCTGTTCAACGCCAGAAACCTAGTCCTTGCCCAGACCCCTCTCCGGTGCAGAAGCCCAGGCACCACACCTCCTGCCCCTCTCACTCACCCAGCCCCAACTGGAGAGCATGTCTCTACAGGCAGGAGTGAGGTGCATAGGCTGGGGCTGGGGCGCTGCTGGGGGGAAGTCAGTGGAGTGGAACCGCTGCTGGAGGTGCCGTGCCAGTATTGGTGTTGCTCCCGGTGCCACAGGAAGCCTACATGAGCCACAGACCTGCTCACACCCTGACCCACTGTAGGCTCTGATGCATCAAGAGTTGAGGAGCCACACAGCAATAAACCTACTTTTTTTTTTTTCAGTTGGTTTTAGTGGAAAATTTAGCCCCTAAGGGGCTTAAAAAGAAGGTAGCTTGCAAGTGCTTGGGACATCTTCAGAGTTATAGAGTTTTTAAGAGGATACAATTAATTATGTTATTGATGAATCGCTTGGACTGTGCTGTGAGAAGCCAAATGCTTTACAAGTGTCAATTCATCATTTGTTTACTTATTTTAAAGCAAACACCTCCACTGCACACAAACCCACACGCTCCCCCTGCCCTGCCGGACTTTCCCCATCGCTCCACCTGCCCCGAAATACAGCCGCCTCTGACAGAGAACAGCTTGTGCGTCAGGAGTCAACCACACTCAGAAAAGGAAGAGCCAGCCAGTTATTTTGTGCTACCAGGGGAGACAAAATAAAGCAAAAACAAAGCTCAGCATCAAGGAGGGGTCAGAGACTAATTAAGTTTCCTTTTGAGAGAGATTGCTATGAAATGAAGCCTGTGTGAACAGTGGAGTGGCTGGTAAATCATCATCAGGCATAATTACTTTGGAAATAGAGCTGGGAGGTAGGATTTTCATCTCTCCCTCATTAGTTCAGCCCAGCCAAAACAAGAGGATTTTTTTTTTGCCTTTCCTATTTTCACAAGTGAGGGGGAATTACAGGATTCATCTTTCTCCGCAACAATTTTTCTTTTTTTTTACACTGAGATATATTTGCAACAGATTTAATTTTCCTGTTCCCTCCTCCCCAGTCTTTAGGAGAAAAAATATGAAACAAATTAAAACAGCCATAGAGAAGATACAGCCTGAGGTAAGAAAACTGAAATACTTAATAATCTTCTGCAGTTAACATTATCCAGGTACCAGACTCCCACACACTAAACACAGCCCAGAGACTAAAATAAAAGCCATTAAACATAAAAGCTTCCTTTTCTCCTAAAAGTCACTTATTGCTCTCGTGCCTCATTAAGAGTAAGATGATGACCAAAGCAAGGCACTCACCTCTCCCTTCTCGTGATGCTTCCCAGGAGAAATACTGACCCACAGAAAGAGCCCCTTTCTCCCACCTCCACTGGGCTTAAAAAGCCCAGGTTGCCTGAGAAAAGTGCTGTGTGATTGGTAGGGTGCCCATCACATGAGGACAACTTTTTTTCTAGTCAAACCTGTTCCCCAGTCCTCCATGGGACTGGAGGGTGTCTCTGTGATTCTTAGATCGTATCGGAATGCCGTTGTGCCGAAAACACAAAGCTTTAAAGAATTTCTATTATTATGCTCTCGAAAGGGTGGACGAATGACTCACTCCTACGAGATACTTGAACTTTAAAGAGGATGGGCCAGTTGGAAGGACATAAATGTAAATATTAAGATTGCTGGACTGCTGTTTGAGCATGGGTGTAAGAAGAATGTACTGACTAGAAAAAGAAAGTAAATTAATTTTAATGTTTTCATTTAATTATGTTGCATGGAGAAAAATTCAGTGGTTTAGGTTGGATCTATTTTCATTTTATTTAGCTTGGGATTTTTTTTGGAAACAGAAGTGTAAGTGTTGGCTACTCTGTAAGACACTGTGGATAACATGAAAAGTGGGGAGACTATTGTATTTCCTTGGGCCCTCTGGATTTTTAACACATTCAGTCTTATTAAGACTGAGTACAGTGAAGCACAGACATATATATTAATTGGCCTGTGATGAACTGAGAGGGGCTAGGCTGAGGAGCATAGCAGAAAAGGAATGTCTCCCACCTTCCTCTTCCTCATCCATTCCAATAGAAGTCTGCCAAAAGTCATAATTCCTGTTACTGGAGTCTTAAGCAAGTCTCTGGAAAAAGCGCAGGTGCTTGTGCTTGGTGTTCTTATCTGCTGGTGCAAAACCCAGCTTCTTGTTTTTAGAGCCCTTCACAAGTCAAAAGCAAACATCAAAAGAGTACATATGTAACTCCTTGGTAGCCATCCTTGCAAATACCTTGTGGAAAATTAGTGAGAACTGCAATAGCTCTAATGTTTTATGGATCCCCTTGGTAATTGGAGGCAACTGAAGAGAGATCCAGCTCTCCCATGCGATCACCATGAGATTTCACCCTGAGGAAAGGGCAGTGCTTTTGGCATTTCCAGCTCCATGAGGTATCACAGTGATAAGCAAAAGAAGACCCAGCCATTGCAGCCAGCCTGATCTAGTAGACAGGGACAAGAAATTTGTCATTTGGGTGCTCAATCATAGGGATGCAGATTTACCTAGGCCTAAATAACTCCTACCTGCTTGTCCATTATTTGTGTTCCCTACAACATGAGAAGTCCGTCTGGGTGCAGTCACTGCCCCATCTTTTGGCAGTGCTGGGGGAGACCATGCGTTTCATGCTGACTGGTGTGGTGGGGTCTAGGAAGGCAGGCTCCCATCATTGCTGCCAGACGTTGAGAGCAGCCAGCAGGGGGATAAGCAGCTCATCTCCTGAGCGTCAGATCGTGGCACAAGCCCTGCTGTGATAGCATACTCCACCACATCTCACCTGGGAGGAGAGAAGATGCAGCAAGCATGGAAATGCTAATTTGGAGAAGAAAGATGAGGAAAGAGGAAAGAGGGGAGGGGAAGCTGGTAGTGAAGTCTGTGGTCTTGCTAGTTACCAGTTCTGAGAGCTGCTGTTGGGAGAGAGCCCTGGTGCAGCTGAGGTCTTGCTGCTCCATAGCCTGTCTGGCTGTTAGCAAAAGGGTGTTAGTGTGAGTCCTCATTTGGGCTGGAAGGGTGGGTGAGGCCAGGGAGGGTGGTGTTCAGTCCCGAGCTGCCATCACCATTTGGCTGCTAAGAGCTTGTTTTTTAGCTGGGTAAGACTATTTTTTAGTGATATCTGGAGAGAAATTTTATATTGGGAAAGACAGAGTTTGGATGGGGGTTTTGTTTGCACTTTTTTTTGGTGTGTGTTATTAAGGGCAGACTATGAGTTTGCATGAATTTGCGTGCAGAGCAGGTGGTCAGAGATCTTGCCTGAACAAGGAAGTGCAGTAGGGCTGACAAACCATGTGGTGGGAAGCTCAGGTGCCACCATGGGTACTTCCAGTGGGGTGCCTGCAGCTGCTTTAGCCTCCCCTGTAGGTCTGCGTCTGTGCTGGCATACCTCAGATGAGAATGTACCAACACCTCTATATAGCCAGACCTTTATGTTTGTGCAAGCTCTTGCACTTGCAAAAGCTACAGACTCAAGAGTGCGCACACACCCCCCCTCACAGAGCCATACATAGAAATACACGTATATGTACACATACAAATCCACACGTGTGCTTTCCTCACGTGTATCCAGACATAGGTCCACATACGTGCAAGCCTCTGTTGTGTGTGGGTTAAAGGCAAAGTGTTGGCTTGGCAGTGAAGACACACTGCGATTTAGGGTTTCATCTGGAGGCACAGGCAGATGCTGAGGCCACAGCCTGGCCCATTTTCAGATGGAGGTGGATAACGAAATTTCTCAGGAGATTTCTCACTTGACTATGGCAACATGCTCCATGGGTGAGAGGGCAATGTGAGAACATGCCTGTCACTAAGCGTGCCGTGGCTTTTCAGAATTGGTACGGGAGGGATGCAGAATGATGCCCAAAGAGAAAACAAAGATTCTGAAAAGGTCTGATTAGATCCTGTAGGTAATTCCAATTGGCTGACCCAGCTCCTAATCTCTGAGAATACTCTTTCACATTCCTGCATCCTTTGAATTTCCTTTCTTCATGGCATGGAAATAGTGATTTCAGACAGAGCGTGAGAGGGAGGAATCAGAGAGGAAGAGAGGGAGAGACAACACAGGGAGGAAAAGGTGGTTATGGCCAAAGCCACAGGGAGTCATTTCTGTGACCGCCTCATGCCAATGTCATGAAGGAACCACTCCCGTCCATGAACCTGAGGGTCCTAACTGCATTTGTGATGTTGCACATGAAGATCAGATCTCATGGTTAAAGGCGAGGGCTCAGGAAATCCCACATCGCTAGCAGTGTGGATGCAGTGTCAGCCGTGCCTGTGCACCCGTGCACAGGTTCAGCTTGACACACACCGTCTGTTTGCCCCAAGGAGGGGGACTTTTTTGATGATCATCCCCCCAGCGCATGGCAGCACTGCCAGGGGCAAGGCCAAGCATCCCTGCCACAGTGTGCTGCAAAGGTGCTGCCCATGAGCGGAGGGGCTTCCAGCTTTCCTGGCAGAGTCCTCCTCACTGGCTGGGACAGCGACTTCCCCCTGAGGGCACCACAGCCAGTGGCCCCAGACCCAATTCCTGCCACCCGGCTTTGCTCCTGCATTCCCAGGAGGGCTGCAAACAGCTGCATCCCTGTCCGCAGTTCGACCTTCCTTCCCTTGACCAGATTTGGGTTTGAGGCTCGTGCCTGCCGCCCAAGCCCTCCACGTGCCATGGCTGAGAGCCAGCTCCTCCCTGGAGGAGAAGGGAATTCCTCACAGCCACCTCCTCTCTCATCTCGGTACATCCGCACAGGGGGCGAGGATGCGGGCCATGGGGGACAGATGTCCGCTGTGCCCCTCGGGTTTGCAGCTGGCCTGGCCTCGTGCCAGCCTTGCCTCCTGCCTCCCCAGCCGGCTAGTGTCTTTTGCTACAGCTGCCTCCCTCTTTCTGCAACGTTTTTGCCCTTTTTTTGCCACTTCTATACCTCTCAACCTCAAGAGGGAGGAGTAACTGTAGGGTGCAGAGAATAAATAAGTGAACACCACCTAGGGAGATCAGGAGAGAGCAACTCTGTCCCTGAAATTGTTTACCAAATAGTCCTGAGTGTGGGGAGACAAATGGCATACCGTTAGCAACAACCATGGGCTAATTATAGTGGGTTAGGATAAACCACCGGGTCTCTGGGCTAGCCACTCCAGCTAAGCCTGCAAACATATAGACTGAAAAGCAGAACTGTATGTATATATTTAGTATAGTGTGGAATGCAGTAAGTAACTTCTTTCTAAAACCTCAGATACCTTGGTGAAGAGCGTTACAGAAAACCCAGATACAGGCATCTTTGTGACGCTGGTAATCCTGGTATTTTGCATTTGGCAATGCATAATCCACCCATGAATATGGCATTGCACTCTTCATTCCTAAGAAGAGTGCTATAAAGCACACTCTCAAGGATTTGGGTTTCTTAATATTTTGGGGAAGGAGAGGGATAAACCTTATTTTTCTAATTTTGTAGACTAGTTTTATTCATGAGCTTATAACCAAGGCAGTATTTTTGTGGTGTTAAGACTTGCAATTTTGGGTGTTTGCATAAAGCCCAAGCTACTCGAATCATGTGATTGCATGAAAATCTGTACTTTCAGCCTTTCAGAAGAGACCATTTCTTCTCCTGACAAGCAAGCAAAGAGAAAGGAGAAACAACTTGGAGGAAGCTCCAAGCTGTGTTTGGATGGGGAACTGCTTCCCCAGGGAGTTTTGGACTAGTGCTCATAGTGAAATATGCACATGCGGGTGAAGGCAGTAACAAATTAAATCTTGGTACCCCACTGCTAACAATTAGAACAGCTGCTGTGGCTCCCTTCCTCAGTGGTCTCAACCTAAAAGCTTAGAGAAATAGTGGATGTTTATAAAGGCTAATCTCTATTGGCTGCTACTACTGTTAATAAAGAAGACCCTCAGGGTGCCTTCTTGTACACATCGAGAGATATTTGGGCTGTAAATCTCCCCCTAAGGATGCCTCTTTTATTCTGCTGACTACGAAGGAAACTCGTGGGAGAGCCTCATCACAGGCCTGAGGCTAATTTCTGCAAAGGAAAACCCACACCAAAATATCTGCATCTTAGAGCTGCTGATCTCACCTAGATCTTTCAGGAACCTACAGGTCACATTTTTGTACAGGCAGAGACCAGCAGATGAAACAAGCACGGAGGAGCCTGGGGGAGCCCTGAGGTCAAGCCCTGCCCTGGCTCCCCTCCCACCGGCAGGAGTTTCTTCTGTCAGGGAAGGGGAGCCAAGCCCTGCAAGAGCAGCATTCCCCAGCCAACACCCTTGATGGAGTAAAAGGGTCAGTAAACGGGATGTGGCTTCCTCTTGAATCTCATCTTCCGAGATGAGGGCAGGCCAGCTCACTCTGAACAGGAGCCTGACCACAGGGAAGGATCACAGGAAGCAAGAAACCTCACTGTGCCTGGGCAAAGAATTGCCTGGGATCTTGCAAAATACATAGCAGGAGATAAAACTTCTGAGAAGACAGAAAATTTCTGCTTGTGTTTTAGACCGCTTCTTTAAAAGGCTGGCAATGTCCAAGGAAGGTCTGCTAGAAAGTGGCTCCTTATTGCTCTTGGTTGTGAATTTGAGGGCTTTCTGGCCTCTGAAAGACTGCATATGTCAGTGTCAATCTATCTATTAGTGTTTGGTCCCAGCTCCCGAATGGCCTTGGTACTGTGATGGTCCTTTGGGGTTGGTGGTTCCATTGAGTTTCATCTAACAGACTGGGAACAAGCTGTTCTGTCTGGACCTAGTGACTGCATTGCTCTTGCTGATGGTTAAAAACCTCTCCTCCAAAATCCCATGTGTCAGTCACGAGCCACCACATGGTAGAAAGAAGAGGTCTTGTTTGGGGACCTTTACTGCTTGTTTGCAAGGGACCAAAGAAATTTGTTCACATTAATTGTTCCAGCTCATTATTGAAAGGTGTTTGGGGATACCTTATTCCTCCCAAATCCATCCTGCTCGCCTCCTCTGCATTAGCTGCTTCTGATCTGGGAGGCTGTGACCGGCTGGCAGTGGAGCACTGCCATCTACATATGGTTGCCTGTCACTATCCAGTTTCCAACACACGAAAGGCAAGTGCTTCAAGCATTTGTCTGATTTATCTCAGCATCTCCACCTTGCCAGAGGACTGGACCACGAAAGAGAAAGAGGGAGGACAGTCAAGTTAAAGCTGCATCACTAGAGTCTTGGCAGCAGGAGGAAAGGGGAATAGCAGAGGGGTGTTGGCTGGTGTGATGCTTAGGAGCACTGGGATGGAAATAAATACCATGCATACCATGGGTGAATTTATAGTGCTTCTGCCTTGGCAAGGGTGTGGTTGATGTCTCACACCGACTCATTGCTTTGACAGAACTGTTGGCACTGTCCAATATTCTTCCTCTGAAACTCTCTTCTAAGGTTTCAGTAACTAACTGGAAACTTCTCTGAGAAGTCTGTGAGACTCAGACCTTGTCTTGTGCCTGGGGTTTGACCCAGTCAATCCAGTACCCAGCTGTACCTGGGTTTTAGTTTCAGGTGGGCAATGGATGGAGCTGTGCTTTGGGCCATCCAGCCCTTTTACGTGGGCTTGTTCTCCTCTACTTGTAGCTACTCTGCAGCTGGACATAAACTCTTAAGTCTCCCTGCCTCTTAATAGCCTTTAGCGAAGGCTCAGCCGGTCTGTGCTGCCCTCTCATGGGCACACATAGGCAAGGTTAAGTTTCATCTTTCTTTTTCTTCAAGGTGCTTTTTAACCTACTGCTCAAGCTCCGTTTTTCAACAGATGATTTCTGAAAAGCCAGGAAGGCTTATGAACAACTTCTAAGAGGTCTATGAAAGGTAACTACGACAAATAATTCTATATATAGTTGTGCTGGACCCTGTCCAGCTCTCACCTTTCTAAAGAGCTTTGCTCTTCGTTTGGAAACATTTAGACATCTAATAGGGCAAAAAAGTAGGGAGCTGTTGCTCCAAACAACAGGCTGAACTTCTCCCATACGCACTCCTATCTGTCACGTCAAACATATCAGCGTCATGGCATGATAGCATGGTCAAGGAGTCTCTCAAGACAGCTCTGCTATGCTACCAAGGATTCAAACGACAGGCCCAAGAGCTGCATTCTCCAACGGGCAGTACGTGCTACAGTACAGTGGGGTTTCAGCAAACTGGCAACACTGCCCTTCCCTGAATCTCCTTGCAAAGACACAGGATATTCTGCTAGACCCAAGGAGATGCTTGAACAATAGCAGGATAGAGCAGGCAACGCTTTTCTCTTCAAAAGGACTCCTGTGGCACTCATGGTGTTTATGCCATTTTGAGTCACTGTTAAAGGACTCTGGCTCTCTGACCACTTGCCTGCATTTAATATAGCCTTCTTCCTAATGTCTACTCATCTGTCCAAATACCAAAAGGTCCTCAAGGTCGGAAATGTTCTTCTTCAAGGGCTGGTATGACATGCATTTTTCCCATTAACAAACAAGTGTGCTATTCCACATGTCTTTATTCACCTCTGTTTCCTGTTTTATACTAGAAGATAAGCTGAGGGATGGCAAGGAGGAAGGACAGAGGTCACCTCTTGTTCTTACAAACTCCCTAACCCTAATATGGATCCTGCCTTCTAGTCCATGAGAAGAATTTTGATGTGTTGGACCAGGTCATTCCAAATAAGACATTTGCCTTAAAGGCTTTTAAGTTTATAGTGAAGTTTCATGGCCAGTGTAAACTGGGTGTCGCACTCCGTTAGCTACGTTGCCTACCTTTTTACTTTGTGAACTGTACTAGATAGCTGTGCACCTTCGTAAGTCCGGCTCTGTGTAGCCCCATGTTCCTTCACCTCTTGCCACTTTAATAAGTGATGTTGAACAAGAGGCTAATTTTGGTCTCAAAGTAAGTAACGACACAAAAAAGCAAGTGAGTCCATCTCATAGTTTGTTTCTTCCCTGGTATTATTTCACTGCAGTTTATGAAATGACACCAGCAGTTTCTCCTGTTTTCTGCACTGGAAGATAGAAAGTTTATCCCAGACTCCTGGATGAATGTGCCATGGAGATGGCCTTCCTAGTGCCTGAATGCAGCAAGGTCTGTGACAAAGGAGGGTGAGCTCTTCCCACCTGTGAGAGGAGTTGCATGGGGAATTGAGATGATAGCCTTGAGAGAGAAAGGAAGAGCCATTCCATTCATTCATACTAGGCATTTCTATTACAGACCAGCTACCGCAGTGTCTGCAGTCAGCTTCCAGTCTTGAATTATGTGTATAGAAATCTCTTGGGATTGCTTTGCCTAACTTAGCTGTTCTGCAGGAACATTTTAGCCCACCTCCTTTCCCCAGAAGATGGCAAGTGACTTTTCATCCAACCCGCATGACCTCAACAACTCAACGTTCCCCTTTTCATTTGTGTATGTTGAGGCATGGCGATGAACTTTTGGTGATGCTGCTACATCAATGTTGTCCATGAAGGCAGTCCCAAAAAAGGAATGCAGCCGTGGATATTGATGCCTGACCTTAAGGCAATGCTTCTTCTTTTTCTTCTGCATTTCATCTGACTGAAAGAATGGTCAAGAGAAGCTTTCCCCTGAATACAACCTGAAGGCATGTCAGACAGGGTTTGACCAATTTGCCTTTTCTAAGCAATGCTTGGAAAGGCCAAGCACTCCTACATTCTCCAGTCTTCAGCTTGAGCTCTCTTGAGCTAAGCTCTTTGTCAGGCTTTACCCAGCGGTTAATTTCTTCCATTTCAGACATGCAAGCCCTGAATGCAAGCTGCTGCCTACTTTGAGTTTCACATGATTGTAAAACTTTGAAATCAATGGCATTAAACTAGTTTAAAATTGGTGTTATGTAGCAATGATTCATATTGAGTGAGTCACAATGAAATGTCTCATGCTATAAGTAGCTGGCCATTTGAAGAGCTATTCTGCTTGTGCCCTCCCCCTAACTAAGAAGCAGAGCAGAGTCTGTGTGAACTTTTCAAAGGATCTTTAACCAGCAGTTACAACATTTTTTCATTGGTTAGAGGCAGTACACAGAAACTTTAGTACTGCTTGGGGCATCTGAGTCATTTTAAGTTCTGTACAGAGATGGCAGAAAAAGAAACTGATGTTTTGATCCAAGACACCTTTTTCACAGTGAGTACACTTTCCTTCTGGTTCGCCCCTCCGCATCCTGCTTCTGGAGGAGTACAAGGTTCACAACAGAAACGGTCTGTGCACCATAAGATCATGCTATTTGGCAGCTGAACTGGATGTCATCCTTCTGTGCCAGTCCATGGATCAACAAAAAATCTCGTCTGTGAAAATACTGTGCTTTCTTGGTGCTCAGCTCAAGCTGCGGAGGAAACACCCTTGGAAACTACAAGCTACCTCCAACCTCCCCACCTTCCACTCCATGACCTACCCCTATCCATTAGAAGCACACAGCAATACACAGGTGTGGATAAAAAACCAAAATACCCTTTTAAAAAGAATGCACTTCAGTGCACAGACATCTTCCTCATGGAGAGGAGAAAGAACAAACAACAGATGTTAGTCACGTTGCTTAGCACACTACTGGAGGGCATTCAAATATACTGTGACTAGCGTGCTATATGGACTTATATGGAATAGTTCTAGTTGCACACAATGAACTGTTAATTCCTTCAGAGCATCCAAGGCAAGAAATTTAATGACAGTTTAATGTCATATTGATAAATGTCCACTTACGAAGAAGAAACACGGATCCAATGGTTTGGGAAAGAAATTATGGAAAAGGGACAGTCACTCTGGAATTAAGACTACAATAAATGTTTCCATCTTAAATCTAACTTTTCTCCTTTTCTTCACTGCAGAAAAGTCTTCATGCACACAAACAGCAGTGGTGCATTAGTGCCTTAATGTGAGGTAAAGTTTTTCTAGAGCTAAGGTGTATTTTTCAGCACAACTCTGATGCAAATCAAAAAGGACAGCTGTGTGTAACTAGCTTAAACACAATAATCTGCACACCTTCTGGAGGATGCTTTTTTGTTTTCATAAAACTAAGTTCCTGGACTTTTTTCCTTGAAAAAATGCAGTTCAAAATACAATCCAGTCATCTGAGAGGCTTGAGGAGAAGGAAGTGAAACTTCTCCCCAGCTCAAGATTTCTGGTCAAAGCCCTTGCTCAGAGCTGATCAACTCCCCCTTAACTCTGTGAAAACTGAAGGGTTGTCCTTAACGTACTGCCCTCCACAGTCTCTTGCCATCTACACATGCCAACTCCAGGCCCACACAACTGTCCTGAGTACAGCCTTATTCATTTCTATACAACTGCTGCTCCTCAAAGGAGAGGGACCTCGGTCCTGAGAAACAGAAAAGACAGCTGCTCTCTCTTATGTCCACTGGGGAGGACTTCTTGCTACCATGCAGCAACTTTGTTAGCATGCCATAAGGTGGCCAGGCCACCAAGGAACATTTTGGCCCCAAGATTACTGAAGAACATTGGGTAGGGTCTCTTGCAAAACTTCTGTCATCTGTAAGAAGACTATTTTCCAGCTCACTTCAACTTATCTGAAAGATAAATTAAGAAGCTTTCCTTGCATAACGCCCTTAATGATGACATGAAGTTGAGGGCATACACCTAGAGTGTGAGAGCATATTACAAATAAAAAGTTTTTCGTAAGTAAAAGAACAACAAAATACAATACACAAATGATAGAAGCAGGAAATTCACTGCTAAGGCTGTACCCAAAAGCACCCTAATCCTGTTCTCCAACAAAATCACCCTAATCCTGTTCTCCAACAAAATTCAAAGACATGCCAACTTCTCCATCTCTTGGGAAAACACGCTAACAAGTGACGATAGAGATGAAAAGGCTTTAGCCACTATCTTCATCTTCCATGCATTTCCTTTTTCACAGAGGTGCATTAGCACTTCTCTTACATTCATAGGGCACCTATGCACAGGGTTGCTTGTAAATACTTGATCAAAAGTATATCAGACTGAAAACCAATCAGTCTTTCTGTTTCATTAAGTGTCCAGCTCTTCCAGTTGCTGAAGATAAGTAGGCCTTTCAAAAGCATCTCACTGCTTCAGTGGGACCTAGATGCCTACATCAAAACTCTTATAAAACCCATGAAGATTTTATCTGAAGCTTGAGCCATCTTTAGGCTCACAATAACCTTGAAATTTTTCCTGCCCTATGAAGGGTGCTTACGTGCCTTTAACCTGGAAACACATGAGTTAACTGATCGTTTTTGAGAACCTTAGATAGAAAGGCAACTCTTCTTAGACACAGAATTTGTATGCCAAATACTTGCCTCTGTTATTCCCAAACTCTTTGGGCCCAAGCTCTGCTGTAGAGTATCACACAACCTAATCATCAGACTTTTAGCTGAAAATAGATAGATGGAAGATAAGTTTCTATGGTGCTCTCTTCATAGCCATAGAGACAGTCATTTGGGAATACATTACCATCCATCATGAAATTAGAGCACTTGCCTAAAAAAGAGAAAAGTCTGTTGTGACAAAAAACTTTCTGGCATCTACTGCACATACACATTAAATGAAGCCAAAATAACAGTATGCTCTGTTGCACATTTTCAATAATCTTCAGACAAGAGACAAGAAAAAGAAAGACAAAGTTTCTTTACAGGGTGAAAACAGACACTTGGATAGTATGAAAATGAGGATTGTAAGTGTTTTGAGAATCAAAAGCAGTTCAAATGATGTGTTTGCAAAGTGTACCTTGACTCGGAATTCCCTGGGCTACTAGTGCTTGGTTTTGGTTTGTTTAGTTTTATTCACCTCCCACACTCCTGAGTGACAATGTCTTCTGAAGCCACAGAGGGTGGATGCAACTGTTGCTTTACTGTTCTGCTTATCAAAATATACACTGTACTTGCAATGATACAAGCAGGGCAATCCCAAAAAGCAGAGTGATCAGAACTCAGTAGGGATGGTTAAAGGTGAGATAGCTGCACCCAGTGTGCGGAAGAGGCAGAGAGACAGCTTCTTGCATCAGATGAGCTCTGGGGGCAGTGGGAATGCCACAGACCTAGCCTCTCAAAGTATTAGATGGGCATTGGCACTGCCGCATAGCTGGAGACAGTAAGCCACCAATGCAGCATGAAAAAAAGAGAGGATTGTGGGTTGTCCAGGGCTGCTTTTTAATTCTACTTGGTTTTGTGCTTGCATTGGCTGAGCTGTGAGGCTTCTCTGCATGGAAAAGCAGCGTCTAAGGATGGTCTAAATGTGATTTATGCATTTGTATGCACATTCTGCATAGGAGTTCAGCAGACCTGCCTCTTCAAGGTGTACTGTATGTGCATGCAGGTCCATGCACACTTTAAGGTTTGAGTTTGTGCATCCAAACCAATAGTTGGTTGCAGGATTTAATCCCATGGGGAAGCACAAGCATACAGAACAGAAAAATCAGGAAACAGAGATACAAGCAGACCTGTTCCAAGTTACTGCCAATGACTACAAAAGCATGGTGCTGTCAAGGCCTCATGCAATACCACAGTAGCAAGGTCAGTAGGGGCCAAAAGGAGCACACAGGACCTCTTCCAGAAACACCTCTGCATCTTCGTTCTCCTCCAATATTCCCTCCATTTCTGCCTGCTTGGCATTTATCATAGACTGCACCTGGACAAAAGGAAAAGCAAGAGTGTCATTTGGCAGCCTGTTTCCTTACCACTGGTGCTCAGAACTGACTTTGCCATTCCTCTGCAGGGTCTGCATGCAGTACAGCATGAACCCAGCAGCAAATCACAAAGGTGGTGCTTCCCCTGACTGACTAGAGGGCAGTGAAGGAAAAGACTCTTTCTCTGTCTGCTCTCATTCCTCTAACCTCCTCCTTTCCCCAAGGAGCTCCTCCCGCTTTTTCTAACTCACTCCCAAACTATCGCCTCACTCCACCGACTTGGAATTTCCTATGTTGTAATACCCCGCAGGATCAGCAGAGACAGCTTTCCTGAAGAGGGGTGTGTGGGCAGGAAAAGTGTTCCCTCCCCGTGTGGGATAGAGGGAGCTGGAGAAGGGTCATAGGGACACAGAGGGGCCCTATCTCTGTCCCTAAGCTTCCCTCACCTCTCAGATAACAGTCCTCCAGGGCACACCTACCCCATTCTCCCCCCCACACCCGTCTCTTCCACACACCCAGCTTCCATACTTCTCTCTCTCCTTTTAGAACACGTCATTTCTTGCACCCTGGGCACCCTCCTCCTGCCCCGTGCTTCTCCTCTTCGCAAGTGAGCACACAGTGAGACAAATAGTCATGGGTTGACTATATTTCTGGTGTGCTCAGCAAAGGTGGCTTTCTGCTGTGGCCCTAACAGACAGTCCCTGCTGACCCCCAGCAAGACACCATACCTGCAGCAACATGAACTGCAAGGGATCATCTGGCTTGTGGTAGACCAGTTTTTCTGTGATCTCCTGAGACAGAGACAGAAGGAAAGAAATATTGATCCTTGGGCAGATCTGCGGCTGCACTTTCCGCTCCAACACTAGCTGCATTTTAAAAAGCAAGCATCTCTTTCAATCCCCAGAGATGATCAAGGGTCCTTTTCTACTGCTTTTCTTAAGTTTATGCTTAAGAAAGCACAGGACAAGGAGGGATCCGAGGAAGAGATAATTTAGTCCAAGCTAACTTTAGGCCAAGCTTCTCAAGCAAGCCTCTGGAGGGAGAACGGAAAGAGAAATTTCACCTGAAATATCTGCAGAATATTGTGTTTCTCCATGTACTTAACGGAGACTTCAAAGGGGTCTTCGTACACCATTGGCTGCTCCGATATTTCACATGTAGTCTCTGTTGGCTTGACTACAGTTGCTGATGACTGAGCCCCAGATGTTCTACTGCCAGCTTGTGCGGAGTCAGACATGTACATCTTGATTTTGAAACCTGGCTGTTCACCCACAGGTGATCCGATCTCATCTGAGTTTTCCCTGGATGTGAGAAATTCAGCGACAGATAACTGGTCCTCAGAACCCAGTGGTTTCTCAACCAGCTGGTCTACAGACACTGGCAATTCCACTACAGATGGCTGGTCTGCAGATGCTGGTGTTTTAACCCCACGTAAGTCATCCAGTGATGCTGGGGATTCAACTATAGGTGTCTGGTCCTCAGACAGTTCAGCAGCTGGTGGTATGTAAGATTCCTCTACTTCAGATTCTGAATGATCATTGGGCTCTTGCTAAAATATTTAATGAATAAAGAACAAAAAATGTTTTAAACATGTAGTCCCACAGACCAGATACACCACATTACTGCATCCTTCTGTAAATATGTTGCAGCACCTCTTAGAGCAAGCACTAATAGGCTTAAATTTCTGTGACCGGTCCCACCCATACTCTCTGCCCATGAGCCTAGGAACTCCATTTAAGCGCAGGCCCAAGCCTTCAGATCTGGTCTGAACTATGCCGTGGGTGAACATGTGCCTGATCCTTGCTTACTGTTTTTCATAGGGGGACTCTAAGTGTATATTGTACACTCCCTGGGGCAGAGGCAGGAGGAGCCATGTCAGCCGCTCACTGGTTTGGGGGTTCCCGGTTGCAGCGGCAACGCCTGAAGCAGGGTGCCGGGGGGAGGCCAGAGTGGCGGCACAACTCACACCCTTCCCTGTAATTGGAAAGAGAGGTGTTATGCCTGGGGACCAGGGAGTACGGGGCGGTCAGGATGCTTCATGGCGGGGGGGGGCAGTAGGCCGCGGGGGTCAGGGGGCCTGGGGGCACAGGAGGCCTCGACAGGGTGCCTGGGGGCGGGGTGTGCGCGAGGGAAGAGGTCTCCGGTCCCGGGGCCGCCACTGCCCGCTCTCACCAGCCCCCGACTCTCCATGGCAGGGCAGGGTTGCGCTTCGCCTTCCCCCCGCGCCGGCCACTTCTGCTGCTCGTCGCTCGCCGTAGGCGGAGGCGGAAGACGCCGGAGCCGTTGCCAGGGAAACCGCCCCTTGCCTCGGTAGGCTGTGCCGCTGGGGTCACGTGGGAAGTGAGTGCCGCGCGGCCATCATGGCTGAGGGCGGAAGCGCCAGGCGGGGAGTGAGGGTGTTGCAAGGGGCTGAGGCGGTGGCTGGCCCCGGCCCCGGAGGCCGCCCCCTCGCCTGCATTATTCCTCCCCCCGCAGCAGTTAGAGAGGTGTCTCGGTGCGTGTGAGCAGCCAGCCCGCCAGCCAGCCCTCTGGGGGGGCCTCCGGCTGCCCGTGGCCTGGTGGAAGCGAGGGGTCCCTTGGCAGAGGGCAGGCCGTGGGGGTCACCCGTAGCCCAGCCTTTTGTTTTGCAGGGAGCTGAGTCACTTCGCTGTGAATTCCAGTGTCCTTTCTGCCTTACCACGCTCCTATAAAGGACGCAAGAAAGGCCAGGGTAGCCATTCGCTCTTGTTGGCCCTGTTAGTAAGTACCATGGTAGTGATGAGGCCTGGAGAAGGGCAGAGACAAGCTGTACATGGAGGGTCAGGGGGAAAAGGACATGTCAAATAGCTTGTGAAGAGAAGCAGGGAAGCAAGAGGTAGGGTAGTAGAGTGCTGAGGAAAATATTTACATGTGTATTTGTGTCAGAGGTACTTTTTCCTCTCCTCAGTTTTACACGGATCCTGACAGTATGCTGTGTGATGAACTTCGTCAGAAAAAGCAAATAAACAGATTGCCAGTTTCCCCCAAAGAGAAGATGAAAGGAATAAAGATAAAAGCTGTGCTGGGTTACCACAGTAACCAGCTTCTGAAATACTCTGGTTCATGCTCCAGTGTGACGAGCTGGGATTGAAACATGAGTGGCTGAAACTGCCACGGGGGTTGATGGGGGGTGAGAGGGAGGGAGACACAGGACTTTGAAACCTGTGCTAAACAGATGTCACTTCCATTCAGAGCAGCTCATCTTGTGTGTGTTTTTCAGGTTACGCTGTTGACCTTTTAAGAGAAACAGCATCCCCACTGCTCCAGTACTAGGTTCATGACAGTGTTGTCCATATCCTCAGCCACGCTGACCACTCAGGTCATCTTGCACTGGAGCACTGCTGTTTGCACTTATGGGATGCCAGGTCATTACTCAACTCTTCTGAGCCCGTCTTGCCTCTCATGCTTTCCCATGTGACTGCGACGGTTCTGGACAACATAGGACTGCTGGCTTTTTGAGTGTGGGGTTTTTTTTGGTCTGTGTTCACTTGGAAAGATCTTGAAAGATGCTGGGTAAAATCTGTAAAATTGTTGAAGGGTCTTAGGCAGTTGGTTGGATGGACTCTCAGGGAGATTTCAGGATCTGACTTCTTTAGCCTCTACTGATTATCCTGTCCTCACATGATGGGGGAGAGTACAGTATACTGCCTGGCGCTCGGGATTGTCAGTCTTTGATTTGTGGACCCTGACATATTTCCTCTAGGAGCTGTGGACCAGTGGAGCAGGCTCAAGTTTGTAGGCAGAATATTCACTGGTTTCTCTTGTACACCCGTTAGAAATACTCTGTTCTGCAGTGATCGGTGCATGTTTAAACTCACATTTGCAACCCTTGTAGCTGTGAAGAAGTGTTTGCTTGATGAGGTCTTGCTGCCAGTCAGTCTGGAAACTAGGACAGCAATATCCAGAAACAGTTGAGGTGTGAGTTAGTAGATCTTCCCTGCCCTGCAGCTAGGTATTTCTGCAAAGCTGTAATGCTCACAGAGCTAGTTTATTGAGGGTCTGAAAAGAAAGCTGTAAACCGTTACATCCCTGTCATACTTCAGGGGGGCGGTGTTTGCTGTAGTAACTGCAGTTACAGTTTTACCTGAAACAGGCATCTGCTTTCAGTTGTGTGTGTATGGGTAGTTGTGTGCTGAGCCATCCCAGTGCTGTTTTCTGCACAACATGACTCCCTGCAGAACTTCTCCCGTGGGTTTCTCCTCTCCATCTTTTACTGGACGGGACTAAGCAGTTCTCAGCTGCCTGCTGACTTCAGATAGCGTCCTGCTGTGGGTAAATCTCAAGCCCCATGTCTTCCTTTCATCTGTGCCTCATTGGTAAACAGCAGATCTCTCCATTTCCAACCCCACTGCCTACTGCAGGGATCTGGCTGCTGGGGCTAGAAGGCTAGGATTTTGTACAAGGAAGTAAGATGAATGACTCCATTAAATAAACATCACTGCTCTGTTTATTCTTTCAAAAGAACAGATTACAAAAAGCAGAAGATGCATTTTAAATGCATTAAAAATTCTGGGCAAAATAATGCCTTAAATACAATGCTCATATAACATAAATCACACAGCTTTTTTCTATCCAGGCACATGGAAAGCAAAAACGTATTATTATATCATTATTTATATGGCACCATATGCTAAGTCTGGAACTTAAAGACTTTGAAATAAATAAGAAAACACCAGCTGCATATTAGCAATACGCTCCTTTATTGGGAGTCACTGTGTAACTGTGGCTATCATTCCTGCTGTTAAGTTAAAACTTAAATAAATTGTCAGAGAAATAAGATAGCCATTAGAGATTCAGTGTCTGTCTCCTGGGGACACTTTTTCTAACAGCTGTAACAAAGATCTGCTGCTGGTTTTGTCCTATCTGTGTAGTAACTCATTGCATTTGTCCCTGCAGTATCACAGTTGTTCAGTAGAGATGGTTGAGCTGTTCACTATAAATAATGTTGGTTAACAATGCGGCCCCTCTTGGGTTAATAAATTACACTCAAACCACTCCTGAGCCTCTTTGATTGGTTTCTTGCAAGTCTGCAGTGAAGAGTTGGAACAAATCACTTTCCACAGTCTGTTCACTTTGAATATTTCTTCTTATTTTATTGAGCTGTAAATATTTATATATAATAGCCAAATCCTGAAAATGCCTGTCTTAAACTCCTGTCACCTCATCCGGTATTTGAAAATCATAATGAGATGTCTGAGATGAAACACATCGGAAAATTAAACATCATTGCTTAAAGGGCCAGAGGGCCTCAGTCAGCACCAGGCTGGGGAATTTGTGTCCCCACTTCGTGCTGGAGCTGCTGTCAGGGCTTGGGCTTCCTCCCAGGCTGAGGTTGCTGGCCGAAGCGGTGAGCTCCCCTGCTAACAGTGATACCGCAGCCCAGCTGATACCCGAGGACATGGCCTCGTGCTTCCCTGCATGCTGTGGCTCTGAGAGTCTCTGGTTTTGCACAGTTGCAGCCAGATATAGTTAAGGCCTTCCTGAGGTCTGGAGAGCAAAGAGCAGCTTTGTGGCACGGAGCAATGATCAAAAAAGCAGGCTGCGAGGAAGAGGCTGGGGTCCTTGGAGAGACATCTCTGCTCATCCACGTGCTGACCTGTGACTTGGGATGGGTCGCGTGGTTGCCCTGCATGTTGGTTCCTTACCTGTATGGTAGGGTGATTGCTCTGCCCTCCATCCAGTGGGTTTTTGAGAAAGTAACTGCATTACAGGCTGGGAGGAGAGCAGGTGTAAGTGCAACAGAGCAATGCGGAGAACGCCGGCTCCTGCGTGAGGCAGAGAGGGCTGAGATGCGAGGGGAAGAGGGGCAGGCTGGGGCTGCTGAATCGCGCCCAAGACTGCTCCTACACCAGCAGCCTTTGATGTGGGCCCGCTTCCGACCGCGACGTTGAGGAGGAGACCGCAGCCAGGTCTCTGCTTTGGTACAGGGGGCTCTGTGTGTTTGTGTGCAGAGGCCAAGCCAGAGCATGCTGGCAAATCCCGCTCTTCCCCCAGTACGGCTTCTTGCTAGAGCTCTGCCCGCATTTCCCAGCAGAGAGCAGCAGAGCCCCGTAGCTGCTCGCAGGGGCGCCGAGTGCATCCTCCAAGAGCTTCTTGCAGTGCTTGCCTCCGCAAAACACAGCAGTAAACCTTCGCTGAGCTCGCAGGCACGTCAGACCTGTCAAGAGCATTGGTGTGGGCAAACAGAAAACACATGCTCGCAATCCCGAAGATTCAGTGCTTTCCTGAAAACCAAGGTGTTCGTGGAAATCAGAGAGACCTTTCTTGAGGGGTTGCTCTCCAGGTTGTCTTTGTGCTCAGTGCCAAAAGGGCACTGTGCTCAGTGCCTCGAGTATGGCTTCAGAAAGTGGGGAGGTACCTGTAGCAGGATAAGCAAACCTCTTTCACAGATGACTGGCATGGACTAGGTGACCCCTTGAGGTATCCTGCAGCCCCATCTTTGGCAATGCAGGAAAGAAACATGTTATTAGCTTATGTGTTCGGAAATATTTGCTTTGGGAACCCTTTTAGCCTACTTTAGATTTAACCCTTTCTATTAAAAATAAAGTTTCAGCTGTCTCTTTCTTGTTCTCTCATTTTATAATGTTATGACAAATGTTACTGGCGGTAAAGATGAATGAAAAATGTGAGATGCCAAAGTCTAATTTAGACAACATTCTCCAGAAAAGCAAGGCTTTCCCCCCTTTTTGGAAACTTACATGCTGTTCCCTGGGAGTTTAAATAAGCCATATTTGGGATTATACTGGGAGCTCCTCAGAGGCATTAACTGGGGCAGCTTCTATCGTTCCTCAATTGTCCCATTCTAATTCCTGAAACTATTGTGGTTTTATACATTCCCTTGGGAAATAATCGTAGGCCTTCTGGAAGGCCCAGTCCTTATGAGGGAGAAGGCTTCAGTTTGGTGTCACAATCACATGGCACGAGAGGGAGGGGATGCTCTGTTCTGACTGAAGTCCACCGTGAACCTTCAGCACATCCTCTCCACATCAGCTGTGAAATCCCTGAAGGAAGAAAGAGTCCAGGCGTAATGTTCACCTGAGGGAGTGGTGCCTGTGGAGGATGCTGGGAATGAGGACAGCAGCTGGGTAGTGGGAAGGCACAGGTTTGCCTCTTCATCCACCCTGCGAATGCTGCCTTATTGCTGTGCTCCCCTCTGCTGTGAACCCATCTTTCGCCGTGGGACAGAGAGGCATGGCACAGGACAGGCTTTTGGAATGCAATTGTATCATGCAGTGATAGCAAGACCCTGGATAGCCCTGACGGTAGGTCCCTCTTGAAGAGGCTGTAATCCACCAACAGTTGTGAGTGACTTTCTTCATTCCTCAAAGCCTTGTGTCTAGAGTGCCCCGTCCGTCCTTGCTTCCCCACGCCTCCTCATTTGGCCTGTACGCCAAGCTAATTTAAAATGTGATGCGAACCACCTCAGCCCTGGGGTCACTGAGCTGATCTCCACAGCCTCCTGCCACTCACCATATGTAGGATCTGTCCTTCTTTATTGATGCAAATGATGCTTCGTCTCTGAATCGTAGCTGTACATGGGAAAGGTGCAATTAGCTGCTGCAAGGAGCCAGGCTCGTCTGACTTGCCTTGTTTAACAGAGGCTTTAATTAAAGACCCCCTGATGCTAGAAAGCCACATTAATTATTCATCTGAAAACATTTACATAGAGTCCCCCGTTTCCCTTCTTCAATAAATTATCAACTTCACGTCTCCATAATTCATCGAAATGACTAAAAATACATTGTCTCAGCCTCCATCACCTCCCTCCTCACTCTGGGTTTGTCTGTTCCAACTGTGATGGGTTCAGTATCTTAATGTGAAGGTCTCCTACTGCTCCTAAGTAAAGAGGGGGGATGGAGGAAAAAAGGGAGAGGCAAAGATTTGTCCCTGCATGGGAGTCATGCAAATAGCAGTAATTTTTCTCTTTTTCTGTCTCACACAACTGGCATGATCCTGAGGTTTGAAGAAGCTTGTCGGCTATTTCTAATGAGGAAAAATCCACGGAGAGGAGGAGAAAAGACATTTCCAGGGGCAAAAGATGCCTAGAGTTAGAAAATTTCTATGCTCAGCTGCAGATATCCTGTGTGACCTAGAGCCCAGCAGTTCATCTCCCTGGATCACCTCCATACCCTACCTGTAGACCAGGCCAATGGTTCCCTGTCTGCCTGGTAGAGGGATGCTGCTTTACTAATTATAAGCTGTTCCAATATAGCTGTTTTAAAGAGGAAGAAGGACAAGCTTGGGCAGAGGGAGAAGTTCTGCAGCAATTCACAACAAAGATGTCACTGCAGGCACAACTGAGGGAAAATTCACTGCAAATAGTTTTCTTCAACACATTTCACTTTGTGATAAAGTGCACTGTCACAGGAGAGAGGAAAAAACCCAGTTGTGTGAGGGCTTGTTTACATGGGGAGTTAAGACAAATTAGTGTGAGGTGTGAGTTAATGCACAGAAGTCAAAGTGCATTAAGCCTCTGTGTGGGTGCACTGAAACAGAAGGAAAATGGCCTCAGTTCACTATGGTGACAATTAAACAAAAGCAAAGCAAGGTCACTTTATCCCCAAACGTCCATGCAGGGCTTAGCATGCTTTAATTCATGTGCATTCATTTCACATCTTTGGTTAATTTACCTTAACTTTCATAAATGTCCTAACCTGCAGGGCTTGGACAATCACAGAATCACAGAATCACAGGGGTTGGAAGGGACCTCTAGAGATCATCTAGTCCAATCCCCCTGCCAGAGCAGGGACACCTAGAGCAGGTTGCACAGGACAGCGTCCAGGTGGGTTTTGAATGTCTCCAGAGTCGGAGACTCCACCACCTCTCTGGGCAGCCTATTCCAGTGCTCTGCCACCCTCAAAGTCAAGAAGTTCCTCCTCATGTTTAGATGGAGCTTCCTACATTCAAGTTTGTGCCCATTACCTCTTGTCCTATCACTGGGCACCACTGCAAAAAGACTGGTGCCATCCTGCCGGCACCCTCCCTTTAAGTATTTATAAGCATTGATGGGATCCCCCCTCAGCCTTCTCTTCTCCAGACTAAAAATACCCAAGTCCCTCAGCCTTTCCTCATAAGATGTTCCAGCCCCCTAATCATCTTTGTAGCCCTCTGCTGTACCCTCTCCAGCAGTTCCCTGTCCTTCTTGAACCAGGGAGCCCAGAACTGTACACAGTACTCCAGGTGCGGCCTCACCAGGGCAGAGTAGAGGGGGAAGGTAACCTCTCTCGACCTGCTGGCCACACACCTCTTGATGCACCCCAGGATGCCATTGGCCTTCTTGGCCACAAGGACACGTTGCTGGCTCATGGTCCTCCTGTTGTCCACCAGGACTCCCAGGTCCCTTTCCACCGAGCTGCTTTCCAGCAGGTCAGCCCCTGACCTGTACTGGTGCATGGGGTTATTCCTCCCCAACTGCAGTACCTTACACTTGCCCTTGTTGAACTTCATGAGGTTTCTCTCTGCCCAACTCTCCAGCCTGTCCAGGTCACGCTGAATGGCAGCACAGCCTTCTGGTGTGTCAGCCACCCCTCCCAGTTTTGTGTCATCAGCAAACTTGCTGATGGTACACTCTACCCCTTCATTCAGGTCATTGATGAGTATGTTGAACAGGGCTGGACCCCGTACTGACCCCTGGGGAACACCCCTTTTCACAGACCTCCAACTAGACTCTGTGCCCCTAATCACAACCCTCTGAGCACTCTCTGCCAGCCAGTTTTCAATCCACCCCACAGTCCATTCATCCAGCCCACACTTCCTAAGCTTGCCTATGAGGATGCTGTGGGAGACAGTGTCAAAAGAAAAGTATGTGTCCTGCCTGAGTCGGAACAACTACTGTTCTCTGCAGAACCAGGAGTGGTCTGGTGCCTACGGAAGTCAGACCTGATGTGATTTCCTGGGCGCAGAGGGAACCAGTGGCTAGGAAGGGGTGATCTTCTAAGATGGTAAGTGGAAGGGGGCAAGATGGACACTAGCAAGTTTCTTGGGATGTGATCAAAGAGAGCATTAGAGAATGAGCCAGGAAAGGAGAGCACCGACTCCAGAAGAGTTTGTCCACTGACATTTAAAGACATGGGTTCAGTGTTTTCAGAAGGAAATAAAGAGGTTTCTATGTTTAGACCTGAGCACATACAGGGTCTGGGTCGAAGACTAAAAATGGGGTTGAACTGATGACAAAGAGAGTGATACACTTACCCGAAGCATTACTCTGTTAACTTCCGTCTTTTTTTTCCCTTCCCTTGCCCTTGTGGCTGTTTTAGATGGACTCTCTTGCCTCAGCAGTGAATAACATGGTGACAAAACCCTCGTACAGCCATGAGCATGTGCCTAAATCTTGGGCACTGCTCTCTTGGAGCTGAGAGACTAGAAACTCTTCCCACATCCAGTTCCTGGAAGACAATCCACTGAGGTCTTTTTAAATATGAAGATGCTAGCTCTGATTCAAGCTTTTTTTCACAAGTAGCTGGAGGCTGGAATGGCATAGGAGGGAAGTACAGCCGTATTCTGCCCTTCACCAAAGATGTGTTCCTGAAAGGTGTGATGGTTAACAAGTTAAGAAAGAACAACACAGTATTCCCTGTAGAATTAACGCAATGTGGAGGAATGTGTGTGTGGACATATATAATACACAAATTTAAATACAGAGGAGCAGTATCTGTGGCACAGAGGATGGAGAGGGAGAAATAGCATTGTCAGTTGGAGAAGATGCTGGCTTTTCAGAGACTGACTTTTGGAAATGGGACACTGTTTGGAAGATCTCATTTGCTTCACCACGAATGGCATGGAGTAGTACACTCTAGTTTGTTAGTCCCAACCCAGTTCTTGAATTAGGAGTAACTTTTAGCTTGGTGTGCTGTTAGCTCTGGGAGTAACCTCTTTCCACTGACCTTTTCTGTGGAGACTGGAAGTACCATTTCATAGGATCTGCTGGAAAAAAACACCAATAGAGGTCATTCTGCTACTCAGGATATCTCTAGAGGATGCTAGGTACTGAACTCAGAGCTTTCTAGCATTCAAATGCAGTCAGATACTTAGGATTACATTTACTAAGATATAAATACCATCTATTGCTTACCAATTAAATTGTAGTTCAGACTATGTTATTAAGGGATCTGAATTAACATTCTTCTGGATGTGAGAAAAACATATTTGCAGGCATTAGGAAAAAGCTCCCATCCTTCTCTTCCATCCAAGCAAATTGGATTAAAATTTTCTGCAGTGAAGTTTTTTGGCACTTTGTACCGCCTATGGAGACCCCTTAAAAATTATCCAGGCTGTGGCTTCCATCCAGATGTACATAAGTATCAATCTTTAGATACCTCACTCACAGTCCAGTGTTTACTGTTAAATTTGTATTGGCCTTAACATGCTTTGAAGCAATAATCGGTGTTGTGTCTCCTGGGGGATAGGACAATATGTAATTGGCTTAAACAGAAGGAAGATCTGGTTAGACATTAAGAAGCCTTTACTAATTGTACAGTAATAAAGCACAGGAATAAATGGCTGGGGGCCTTCTGCCTGTAGGCAAGTTTGGGTGAATACACTGAAATGATCTTGTCTTCTCCAAGAAGAAAAGCAGAGATGGTTCTTTGAGGTTTCTTTCAACTTTATTTTCTATGATTCCATATATGCCCACAAAGTTTTCTTGCCAAAAGTGGCAATAGCAGCATTTTCATTGCCACTGCAATGTCATTGAAAATGCTATCCCATCAGTGCTCCAAAGGAGGAACAGGCTGAAATAACAGAATGCCAATGAGAGCATCCTTTCTTTCCAAGCTGGCAGGAACAAGCCATTTTGGAAGGTGATGCACATCTCCCATAACCCATGCTCCAGCTTCCTTGGTTAAGCCAAATTGTCTTCCCAGCTTGTCAAACGGGAGAAGTGTTACCACTGTAATCAGAAACATTAAAGCAATCAAAATGAACATACAAGCATAATTAAGGCGCTATTGGTTTATGTCCCCTGCAGGCATTCTTTTAGAATAAATGACTTTTTGGTTTAATTTAAGCCTCTTCCAAAACATCACTAAAACAAAGGGGGAAAAGAATTTCTATCCATATATTTGCCAGTAAAACTACTTAGCTTTCAGTCTCATAACCTAGTTTACACTAATAAAATTTCCCCACACTGACAAAATCTAGAGAGTATTGATGAATAAAGAGTGTAGCTTTAAAAGAATAAGTTGGATATGGACAACAAGAATCAAAGAGGAGCAAGAGAGGGTTCTATGGCTCTGGATCAAGCCTTTCATAAAAGAGGAATTAGCTGTGCTGTGCCTGTATTGGACATGATATTATGGAAGTGCCTTTTTCCCTGTGGAGGAAAGTTACACAGAATAATTAACAAGGCTGGAAGAGTGTTTTCCAACCTGCTTGGGTGGAAAAAGAGAAGATGATCAGGAACGTCTAGTGGGTATTGGGGATCTGCAACTCTTCTGCCCCTCTGTAAGACTGGAGTAGGGTTGCAGTATGGAAGAGGTTTAACCCCACTGGTAGAGCTTGCTGGGTTAAGCCGTGGGAAGTAGATATTCAGCTCTGACTTTCTGAGGCTGAGTTGTCCGCAGAAAGTAGCCACAGCCTGTCTGCCTTGGGAAAGATGGTCTCAGTGCTCTATGTGCATGTGTGTGTGGGGCGGTATGGGTGGTGACAGAGAAGCACACTTGCCACCTGTTAGAAAAGTGCTGCTTCTCGGCTCCTCATTCTGCCAGAGGAATACTTTTGCTTGTGAGCCTTGTAGTTGTGATGGCCAATTAAGCTCAAGAGAAGATGCTCAGTTACCTATGGGTCAAGGCAAGGTTGCCGTACAGTGTGTTGGCAAAGAGAGGGTATATTCGTTCACACACCAACGTCTTTCTATCTTCTGACCTGGCTGCCTTCAGTTCACAGGAAGGTTGAATGACTGGAGAAATGGCAGGTGGACTTTATTTGAGGTTGATGTTAACCTCCTCACTAGTGGGAGGTCATGGTGTCTGATGAGTATTCCTAGCAGTCTGGGAAGATGCCTCAAGTTTGACCATCTCTGCAGGGATTTGAGGCTATGATATGTTCTCAGAATTGTCTTCCTCATGGCCAGTGTTCCCTGTTTTATTGAACTTAGGGTCTTTGATTTATCCTCTGATGGGATCCCACACAAATACTCGGTCTGACTGATACAGGCGAGAAACATAGAGAGCGAGCTAATGGTGGTGCAGATGGGAGGACATGGCCACTTCCTTTGAGGACCTGCCTTTCTAGCAGAGTTATCAAGGTCTCCTGTTAGCAGTGTAGGGTCACTGGTCCACTGATGGCTATCTCAGACTTGGCTGTTTGGCCATGAGCCAGAGGAGTAACAGCTCCACAGTTGGCATCTCCCATCGCTGGGGCCCTGACTTGGCTGCTGTGAATGGCAGACTAAACCCATCACAGGTGTTCCTTCACCCAAACAACACAGGAAGTGACAGGTACTGCTGGGTACTGCTGCAGCTTCCTGGTCCTAGTACTGCCCTCACAGCTGAAAACTGCCATCCATCAAGATCTGAAGAAACCGTCTGTCAGGATCTGAATGTCCCCATGCTGGACAGCTGAGAAGAGGTGGGCAGCCTAAGCCATGAAGGTAGATAACAGACACTGACTCTGAGTTTTCATTGTAATTCTTCATGCTAAAAATGAGTCATGGTAAGAGTCAATGGGTGTACCCTTCCCCTCCAAAACTGACTCAGCCAGAGGTTCAGGGATGCAAGGGTAATTTTTTGCCTCAGAGTCAAGCACACACATGAAGGTGAGAACTGTGGAGATCACAAGTGCCTTTCCTCTCTCTAGCTCTGGCTAGGATCTGCAGCCTTAGAGTGACTGGAGCAAGCAGCTCCCTTATCCCAAAGCCTTGCCCTATTAGTGAGGCTGCTGCTTCTTCCAGTTGCCTGGCTTAGGGCTGCTATGGTTCCTGGCCAGAGAATGAAGCACAGGAGAACCCTTATGCTGCGGTCTCTTCCGCAGCACTTCTGCAGAGGGGTGCAAACACAGCTCCTCTACTCTCACTACTTCTGGTTTTGTCCCGTCTCCACTGAGTGTTGCCACAGCTGATGTGCCATCTGTACAGAACAGACTGATGTCTCTTTCCCTCTCCCCATACCCTCTGTGGAGGCAAGGGGCTGGGTGACTGGCCGTGACAGACGTGCAAAAGGACAAGGTGAACGTCACAGGCAGCACCAAGAAAATCCATCCGAAACCATGCTCCATATGGGGAAGCACAGTTCCAGCTGTTTGGCTTTCGGAGTAAGCTGACTCTGAAGCTGCTGCTACCCTGGCTTTAATGCTAGGCAAGCACAGACCCATCAGAGCTGGTGAATAGGGGGAAAGCAGCGGGGGTAGCAGCATCACGCTGGTACAAGGAATCTCGTGATGCTATTGCTCCCCATGATTATGCTGTTAACAGCCAAGCAGGGTGGAGTTTAATGAGCAAAGGTAGATGAGAAAAGGAAAACAACTGAGACAAATGATGTTTAAATGTGATGGCTCATTAAACAAAAGCTCTCTACTATGTTTCTTTCCTTGGTAGCAACAAAAGGGACAATGGCCATAAGTAAGAGGCAACCCACTGACAACAGGAAGGATTTATAGAAACTAACACACTTAATTTAGCAGCTCCAGCACCAATGAGCAGAGATATTTTGCATCAAGTAACTCAAGTGAAGAGTTTTGCAGTGTTTTTGCATGAGGCGGAGAGCTCTTTTCAACCCAAATCACAGGAGCTTCTCACTGCTTGAATATTGAGGATCAGTCCTGCTTTCCCGCACATTTGAACTCTTGCTGTCTCCAGCAGATGTTTTGGAATGCAGAAGTCAGGGCAGCATGGACCATGGGTCTTATACTAATGCATGCACCATCCTGTCTGGCCTGGGTTACTGATGCTTGTGGGGCTTTGATCCTGACCAGATCCTGTAGTTTTTACTGAACTGTAGGCCTTAACAGACTTTAAGAAGTTATCCTCATCAATCCCCCTCCAAAAGGCAGGAACAGCTACACTGGTGTTCTTCCTGCCAGCTGTATAATCTGTGCTCAGAGCATCTGAGCTGTAGAGGCTCTGCACCCCCCAAACTGAGCAACTATTCCAGTGTTTCATTGTCATTATCCACCTTGTCAGTATATTGTCCTGTCCAGCCAGGATATGGAGTACAGATTATTTCCTCCCTCTTTGTTGAAGCCTTAGTATCGATTTTGTAATAGACTGCCTTTCAGCTTTTCAGCAACATGCGAGAAAAGATCTCCGTAATGTTCATCTGTCTTACAAGGCAAATGGCTACTCTGCATTTGTATAAATCATGAAACTGGGTGTGATCTTCTGCCTGAAAAAAAAGATGCAATCTATCATATTGAAGTTTCTATTGTGTTATTTATGAGAATGGTAAAGGCAATAGTCTTCAGACATAAAATACCTGAACCCCCAGGAGCTTCCACCAGTATGCTCCTGGGCTGAGAAGGTGGCCCTGCAATCCAGCAAGAGTGGAGAATGGGACCCTGGACTTCTTTGCCAACTCAGAATTTGTCAGGAATGAGAAAGACTTGAGTACATGACTACTTCCAATGTTAGGACATCTTGGATGGCAAGAGAATAATATCTTTACTGCTCTTTTCTTGTTTTGTGCACAGGCAACCTAGCCTTATCAGAAATTACATTGTCCAAGACTGGAAAATTTAGCCACTTGGATGCTGTAGAAAGTATGCTGCTAGGTCTCTCCATAAGAAAAATTCTTAGGAACGGATGCAGAGATACCAAATTTAAACACCCTATTCTTTGGCCCTTTTGAAGGTCAGGCACCAGGGAACTAACCCAGATTCTAGGATTCCCACTGAAATGGTGGTGCACAACAGCAGTGGTGCAGACCTTTTTGTTGGCTGTGTTCTGCACGTTGACTGTGCTGACATCGTAAACCACAGTAAAACAAATAACTTTGTTCTAACTGCTGCAACAGAAGGTCTTCTGACTCCCAAACATAATTTGATCCAAGAGGGATTGAACTGACTTGAAAGCAGCTCTCATCACCACCCTCTCTGTTCCAAGTGAGGAGCTTGCACCACTGGAACTGCCTATTCACAAAGCTCATGGGAAGACAGCCGGCAAAATACAGCACCCATATGGGAAGTGCTTATTGGTTAAGAGATGGCAACTCTGTAGACAAGAGAAATGCTACTGAGACAATTTATCTACAGTGGGGATTTTAAACGTCTAGTTCGCACTTCTGTACTATTGTACCTCCTGTTTAGTAGATGTCAAAATGTTTCAGTTGAGCAACATCTCATTTTGTGCATACAAATCAATGGTCTGATTGATTGCCCTCAGACTGATTTTTGTTCAAAATTGCTGAAGTCCCATTACCTGGATGACATGAGTCAGAGAAATTAAAGTCTCACTGATTATGATGTTATAAAGCAACCTGAGTCTGCAAAAGAATAACCTACGTATTTGATACCAGGGCATGCTGTGTTTGCAATTGATACTTTGAAGGCAGATACCTAATATTAGTCAGAGCAACCTACAAGAAAAACAGGACACAATGGTAAGGCAAGGCCAGCTGGACATACAGTGACTGAAGCATGTTTCACCTTGGCCTCTGGCAGTGAGTGAATTTCCAAAACTTCATAATGACAGCAGGATTTAGCTCTCACTCCATTGTTTAAATGTGGGTGTGTGGGAAGCTATGACCTTGCAGTCAGCAGAGATCCAGTCAATGCAGGCGGTGCAGTTTGGAGAGCTGTGCTGCTCTTGCTGAAGTAGTAGACACAGCTGGTCGGCTGAATGGGTCTCCAGACTCTGCAGCCTGCATTGACTCATTTTTTGTTGACTGTAAGCAGATGTTTGGCCCCTAGTTTACATGTAGGTGCCTACAGTCCAGATACCTACATCTCACACTGGCTGTAAGTGCACACAGTTTAACTCACTTCTGAGCTGCAAACCTCACCTTGGTGTGTGCCTTGTCAGTCAATAACTTGTCAGTCAATAGCAAGCTCCTGTAAAAAGTGGATAATCTCCAATTCCCTGGGAATATCAGCTTCATATTTAAGATCAGTCCTTCCACTTCATTTCACACCACGAGTATCTGGAAACTGAGTCCTGAGCTGGAGCATCTTCTGAATGGTGTGTTCATAAAACATTCAGTCCCAGAAGTGAAGAATATGTAAATATGCATTTCTCTCAGACCTTTCACCCACCTTGCCTATCTTATAAATGACGACTTCTGCTTTTGCTCTGATGGATTTCCTAGAGCTTGCTTAATACTTTCCAGGTGGCCTCTCTCCAGTTTCACATCTAGCGATGACCATATTTTCTCCCTGTATGTATTGAAAGCAGTAACCACTATATCTGTTCCAAAACACCTCTCCATGGACAGACCCAGGGGGCTTCTGATGACAAACAACAGTTTGATGCTTGTTCACGTTATGCTGACGTGTAAACCCACTGAGGATGACCAGAAAAAATGGGACCTGACTATCTTCATAAATTTCCTCGAGTGCCTGGTGGGAGGTAGAACATGCTCTTGCCAACAACCTCTGAGACTGCAGTATAAAAATAACCTAAAGCATTTAAAAAGCAACAAGAGAGGAAGGATGCATTTTATGTCAATTCAGTCAAAAAGTCCTCAGAATTAGTTGCCTGAAGTGTTTGGGAAAGCTGACAGAGTATAATAGCACAGAGACTATTTTCTTGCTTCTCAGCAAAGACAGCATTAATCGTCTGGGCTTAATATAGCCTTCCACATGCCAACTGGGTGCAAAATTATGGCTGGTATTAGAAAACCACTTACCATGTGGACAGGCTTAAAGTGCAGTAAGCTGTGGGATGTAGATGCAGATGGAGTATGCCTAAGGACATACAGTGACCTTGAGAATTGTATGCCATGTCTCTGGAGACATAGTGCCTCTTCATTACGGACCCTGACAGAGATGGAGCTCTTCATCAGTGGTGGGGCAAGGAAGGACTTGGATGTGGAGTCAAACTTGAATTTTGTGATCCAGGTATATCTAGAGATGTCTGAGCACAACAGATTTACTGGAATCGGTTGTATAGACCATTGTAATATCTGTATGCATAGACCAATATACATCAGGATCAAGCCAGGGAGAGAATCCATAGCTCTGGGTGTTTGCAAGAATGTCATGTATAGAAAAAAACACAGACCTTTAAGAATCCTCCGTTCTCTTCTATACCCAGCTTGGTTTGGTCACTGTACCTTCTGCCAAATAGCTACCCTTATTTTGATAGGGAGCAGGTATATGGCTAGGTATCTTATCTGAGATTTTGTCTTAGCGCCTGAATAATGCAGAGCATGACAAATAAGGTCAAACTCTTTAACACCCTGTATTGTAACATCTGTACACCACAGCTTAGAGATTGTTGTAGCGTTACTACCTAGTAAAGTGGGCTCCATCATTCAATGCTTATGTAGTGCTCTTTTTTCTGTACATGAATTGTGTCTCAATCCTGTTTTTCTCCCAGTAGATTTTCTCAAAAGTTATTAATGAACAGTTTTGACTAAGAAGTTACAGGTTTTGCAGTGAGTTCTTTGTCGTTCTGTCTGTAGTTGGCCTCCTTGGTCATGCGGTGATCTCTCTCTCTGATCTCTGCTGAGAGGATTAATTTTAAGAGCATGATAATAAATGTACTGTTGGTGAAGTCTTTGCTAAAATTAGAAGACATTCAGCCTAGCATTTCTGTGGTTATCCAGATACTGACATACAACGACATCATGCAGAGTGAGTCAAGCAGAAGGCTGATTCATGGATCAGGATTTTTGATAATCAACCAACACTAGTATTTAGGTAATTATGTCTGTACAGGATGTTATGACATGTCTATCCTACATGTATTACCAGTTACTGAGACAGCTTCTATTTATTACTAAAATATACCTTTCCTGCCTTACAACATTATGACAATTGTGGGAATTTCTCTTATTACTGAGCTACATGCGACCTTGGTGAAAGTGACAGGGCTCAACTTGTGTGAATTAATGCTGAACTGGAAGCACAGAGGAGTCTACCCATGGCTCCTCATCTGGCTGCTAGAAGGATGAAAGGTTTGGCAGCAAGGCTGGAATTGAGAGAAGAGAATAAAAAGAAGAAGGGGAAGTGAGAACATCCCAGGCATTTCTAAAGGTCATCTTCTTGTGTTTGTGACCAAATACTGTGAGACCACTGAGTGCCCTTTCTTCTGTTTCGACTGGTGTTTCTGCAGGTGCCTCTGCACTGAGTGTCACCAAGACCTGCTAAGCTGAGGGGCCGATCCAAGTCTCTACTTCCAGCTGGGAAGGGAGCCCTGCGGAAATGGGGAAATACTGTGCCACCATTTGGCTATTGCAACTATCAGGAGGTATGCACATCCTTTACCACGGCACACGCTCTTGTGCACACCCCTCTCCTGGCCACAGCCAGGAAGGGGAAAGGTGGCTTCACAAAAAGCAGCTGCTACACACTTAACATCTTATGTTGTCATCGCTGGCTGTGTTAGTTCTTAGTTATATTTGGGATCTGCTTTCCTCCCCAGCCTGACACAGGGGAGCATAGCTGTGCTCTTCAGTGTTTGGCCACCATTTGGGCTGTGAATGGAGAGTCAACCCTGTCTCCGGAGCACAGACTTGCATCGATCTCTGACCCTCTCACTGCAAATCTTCCAATGAACTCTGTCCCATGTTCAGATTTTGGGAGAAGTGTCCTTAATTGCCTGCTAGACCTATAATGCGTGCCTTGCAAAAACTACTGGACTCTATCTGAAGGGCTAAATAACAAGGCACAAGGCGCTTGCTGTCAGGCTGGAGTGTTGTAGCCATGCTGGTGTTCATCGGAACCCTGCCAGCTCAAGGCTGCTCACTGTGCTCCTTCCACTGGAAGATTCCTCACCCTTCCTGCTTCCTTCTCCCTTTTCCCCTCCCCATGCCAGGAAAGGCTCCTTGGCTTTTAGGTGGGGGCAGATCACGGCAGATGTGTGTTCTTCTTTGAGACTTGCCCACTGTTTGGCTTAATTAATCCTGACACATTGCAGTTGCTGTTAAGGAAGAAATGTCAAGAAAAATTAGACCAGCTGGGAGCGTGAAAACCAGGGAAGCCAGAACTGCATGGTACCTCACTTTCCTGGAGAAGTTAGATTTGCTTTCCTGACAAGGGTGGCGGGGAACTGGACAGATGTGAGCAGAAGAGGCTGACCTGTGTCACCTGCTCTTGGTACAGTCCCCTTAAACGGAGATCCACCAAGGGGACAGCAAGGAGTCATTCCCCAAACAAGTCCAGTAGGAGATCTAGCCAGCAGCAACTAGTGTGGCTGGGCTTTCATGAGAGCTGGGACAGCCCTTGGACTCAGCTTGGATTAGAGTCACAGTCCCCTGAAACTTAAGGCTTATTTGAGCTCCTCGGGGAGGAGAGAAGCGCTGCTGAGTTGCTTTTTTATCTGCTTTTATTCTATCTATGAGCACCTTCAGCTGCTGTTTCTCACCACTTCCTTCACCTTTATATCTATTGACTTGAATGATTTCATACACCGATCAATTTTGCTGGATTTATCGGCAGCTTTCCTGCTTTTTTTCTTAAGGCAAACAACCTTCATATTTTGATGTTCCATCAGACTGTCACATTTGAGCTCTTTCCTTTCTGCAGTGATCTAATTTAAAAAAATAAGAAGCTGGTGTAATAATACACAGTGCAGCTGCACAGCGCAGATGCACTGTAATATGTATTTGCCCCTATATGAACATCTCCTCCTCGGTGCTCTCCTGTGGGACATGTAGCCTATAAGTCTGCAGATTCCACAAGCATGGAATAGACTGCACTTATGGAGAACTGGTTTTGACTCTTAAATATTGCCCAAAGTTCAGAAGCATATTTTGTGCTGTGCGTCTGGGGGATGCAGGCAAGTAAAATTTCACTCTGCTTGATGCATTGGCAAAAAAGTCTCTTTGTTCTACCACAGACAGGCACCTACTTGCTGAAGGGATGTTACTCATATTTAAATATTAAGAACAAGGCCTTGCCATGGCATGGTATCTTTGGCTTGCCAAGCTCAGAAGTAAGTTTGGCTCTAGTAGTGCAGAAGGAATATATTTCTCCCATTTTGACCCCACAGACTGCACATCCTCTAGCAGGCATTGGAGGTCTTGCTCCTGCTGTCTGCGCTGGGCTCAGTGCAGGAGTGCTTCTCTGGGATGCCTCAAGGGAGTGGACCATGAGCTGCATTGCACCAAGAAGCCCAGAAGAGACCAGGCACTCAGAGAGGAGTGTAGAGAGGAGGAAAAAGAAGGATGGTTTTGTGAGGGCCGTGCCACTCCACAGGGGACAAAGGGCTGTCTGCAGCAGAGGTGCTGCTTCGGTAGCCATGATGGCAGTTGCCTTTAACCCAAGCCTCCACAGCTGAGCAGAAGTAGCTGTAGTGATGGAAAAGACGGCTGCCCCAGCTTGCTGGTGCTGCTGCCTAGTTGGTAGTTGCCAGCCCTGACCAATCTGCTGGAGAAGCTGTGCAAGTTTCATTCCCTCATCCGAGTTGTGCAAAATCCTCAAGCTTAGTTCACGTCAACCATTTTGACGGCTTCAACTAATCTGTTTGTTTTTCCCATGGCTTAAATTTGGGAAGGCTCCTATGAACTGGTCTCCCAGCAGTGCTGTGTAGGCCCTCCATCCTTGCAAGGGCAGTGTGAGCAAGCTGTGGTACATCTGCTCTTCTGCTGGCATGGCTGAATCTGAGAGAAGGCACCTCTCTATCACCTGAGACTTTCTCACTCACGACCCTGCCCTGGGTTAGTTAAAGCAGCACAATCTCCTCCCTGAGCTCTCTCATGTCAGTATAAAAGTGGCTTACATCTGCTTTTTAATTCATAATTTCCTTACAGACTTAACTTGGATCATCATAAGCTGTTTCCAATCCTATAGAGTGCGAGTGAAGGCGGGGGGCCTTCAACTAAACGCATGTCACACCAGCACAGTTTTATGGGTGGGCAAGCTCTGAGCAACGTGACTGAAGGCATGTGAATATTCACAGCCATTAAAGTCAAAATAAATACAGTGCGAGTGGCCTAATAGATTCAAACAGTGAATGCTGTAGCAGGAACTGCTGTCAGTGTCCATGAGCAAAGAAATGCAAAGTTCATCCAAAGAAAAAAGAAGTATATTTACTCTGCATTATTCACCCAAACACAGCTTCTCCTCAGGGAGACCAAACTGGTAATGGCTGGAATGGAGGAAGGCAAAGCAAAAGGTGCAGGAAAAATGGCAATAGAAACCAAGCATTTTTTTCATGTTTCACTTACTGGTGCTAAACTATTAAATGCGTTTGCTCAGGGTGGGAGGATGTGGGGGCCTCAGGCAGGAACAGCGACATGCAGAGATACCCCTGAGACTTTCCGTGTTGGCCCTGAAAGATGCTCCAAAGATGGGTTTTTGCTGTTGTACCACAGGACTTCCTCAAAGAACGGAGAGACCCGCCGCCCCCACCCCTACCATTCACTATGGGACTGCAAAGTAGTAGGAATGGAAGGACTAGCACCTGGCTGGGTCAGGAGGGAAGACCTGCTGATGGTTCTCCTGCCCTTATATCCATGCTCTTGAATAAACCTCTGGAAGTTAGCTATCATTACTGTCTCAGCAAATTACAATAAAGTTTGGGGACCAGCTCCTCTGGGCGCTTTAGTAAACCTGAACCTTATTAGACATCTTCCAGAAAGTCAGGAGAGTCTTTGCACATTTGCTTCAATGTTATTAATTTACAAGGGTTACTCAATTAGGAGAGTCCGCTAACTTGTAAAACTTTACTTATTTACACTGTTTCTTGGAGAGGGATTTTCTTGAAGCGTGATGATGATAAGCTTAGGCATTACAAATCCTCTTGCTGCTTTTGTCAACAGGCAGCCTGAGAGCATTAATCAGAGACGCACGCTTCCCGGCAGTGGCTTCGCTCCAGTTCCCCGCTGCTGGGCACGGCCCTGCGAGGCACTGGCTTCCCCCCAAGCCTGGAGGAGCTCTGCATGCCGGCACTAGCCTTTTCCAGGGCTGGAAACCCCATTTGAAAGGCAACAGCAAATCGGGATGTTTCTCATGATCCCCTCTTTAGGCAACAGGAAAGACAAAGCTGCCTTTGCCTCAAAAGCAAAGGACTCTCCCTAAAGCGTGCATTTCAGCTCAAGGCAATTTTCCTGCACCGTACAGGTCTCTACTGCATGAAGCTTTAGCAGGGCAAGATGCGGGATACGCTTGGGCTTCAAAGCATGCTCCAAAACACTTTCCAGCCAAATGAAAATTTGAGGTTCAAATTACTCCTGCAGAGAAGGGAAATGGAGCACAGGGTGAGGAGGACTGGGAGTGTTGTGACCTCCAAGTCCTCAAGACCGTCTTCATCACCTTAAGGGGTGTCCCAAATGCTCCCTGTTTGTCTAGGAGCCTCCAAGTGATTTCAGTCCAAGCCAGTTATGCAGCTCTGTGTTATTCACACGGCAAATGTGGTAGGTAAATGCTGCTGATCTGCTACTCCTGGGAGGTGCTGGTACACATTAACGGTATGAGGAACTTGGCACAATTTCTGCCCTGCCCCAGCCCGGGGTGTTATTTATCCCTGTGTCACTGCTGCAAGTGAGATTTAACAAAGAAGAGTTTCTCATTCCTGCTTGTTACTGAGATTTTGCTCTGGGCACTTGGTAAATCCTCATCTCCCTGGTGTGTAGACACTGTTGGTGCATGAAGCGTGAAGTTTGAACCCACCTGGTAGACTGGGACAAATCCTTCCTCCGTGATCAGTTCACCGAGATGGTACTGGGGAAGGTGAACCCATCTGCTAGCTGGTTTGGGCAAGAAAGCCACTGTCTTGGGCAGCGAGAAATAAGGGTACCATCTGGCTGCCAGAACAGGCAGATATTAGAGACACGGATGGTTTGACACAGGTTGTGTAGAAGTGAATTATTGCTCCTTTTGACCCTTTGTCCAGCGTCTGCCTGTCTGGCTACTCGGACTTCTTTATGTGTTATTCAGAGCATTATTCTGTGTATTGACATTTGCCTTCTTTGAAAGCTGCAGGGAGAGGATAACCCACTGCCTTCTTACATGGAAAATGCCAATAATGAAATTGGATGCAGCAGGTTCTCCCTTCACTAAGAGCTCCATGATTTTATGAATGTGTCGTGATCGTGTTGGTAGCCTTTGCTGCCTTGAAGGGGTTTGCTTCTTGAAGCAAATTGATTTCCCCTCAGAGTCAACATGAAAGCAAAGTTTTTCAGCCCTGACTGTTCTACAGGTGCTTGTGCAAGATCTAATACATGTGTTAATGTGCATGCAAGGATGTTGCTAGGAAACTTGTGAGAGCTAAATGAGGAAATGCTGTTAATAGAGGCAAGCAACAGGACCTCAAAAGTCTTCCTTTGCAGTCTTGCTGACGGTCATTATTATATAAAGAGGGCCAACTGTGAAGTTGGGTCGGGTCATCCCCTGGTGTCAGTGGGCCTGCTTAAATAGCAGCAAAAAAAGGCTTAGTTTGGCTCTTTTGGTGGGGTTTTGATGTTGCTCCATCCCAGATAAGTGTCATTACACCATCTCTTTCTGGAAAGGGTAGCTAAGTGTTTTCTCCGTGGATTAGTTGGTGGGGACTCTGCTCTGCCTCATTTCACTGTACCTATTTGGCACTCGCTGGTGACCAGTCTGAACCAGCCTGTTGCAGACCTGTCTGAGCCCCAAGCAGGGGCAGTGCTTTCCCAGTCAGCCTGAAAATGTTTTGTGGTGTCTAGAGCACTGAGGGAGGTGACTTTTTGTCACTGCTTTTGTTTCCAGTGGACCTCAGATTTTATTTCAGCTCAAAGGTGATCTTGAGTGAGAGATTTTCCTCCCTTCTGGTGTAAGAGGCCTATAGAGCCCAAGGGATGCAAAGTTAGCAGGGGCCACTAATATCTTACATTTGGAAGAAGCTAAAACAAATTTTGGTTCAGGTTGCAACCTGTGGGTACACTTAATACATGATCTTCCCAAGTTAACTCCTCTTGCCTGCTCCACCTTAAAGGCATATTATTTCTTCAGAAGTGTTGCTCTTCCTGCCATTACTGACCCCAAGAAGCAGCCCCTTTTGCTTCTTGCAAAGGGTTAGGGAGTGCTGAGCTTGCCCTCTTTTGGAGAAATATTAAATTGTGTATGTTATGTACTTTCCAACCTCTGTAAAAGTTAGGGCTGGCAATCCTGGCTTGCACCCAGATGAAGCTGTGACATTCTGCTACTTTAACTTGTTTTCTAACTTCCTCAGTACATAATACTTCCCTTCATGTCATTACTAGTTGCATTTTTATTTATTTATTTATTTATTTTTAGAAACAGCTAGGAAAAAACCAACCCAAACCAACCAAACAAATTAACTAAACTCCAGCAGAAGAGGTTTTCTTGGGTATAACCGTTTGTTCTCTCAGCTAAGAGTGACCTGCAGGTTCCTGCTGTCAGCTGGAGAGAGAAGGTCTTTGCTGTGGTGTAATGTGTGGATGAGAGCAAGTTGCATGCCAGAGAAGCTTTCTTAGAATGAGTTAGGGATGAAGTTGTTCCTTATGTGTCCTGAAGGACACGCTCGTTTATGTGGCTCATCCTGAAGGAGCCCTGATAACTTTTTAGCCCACTGCATGCCAACTGCTAGTGCAGAAGACCCTCTGTAATAATCACTGAGCTTAAAATGTTTATTGGAACAATTCTCTCCTCCTTGGCTCCCTAGTGTTCAGATCCAGAGTTTTATTTTTTTAATCTTGAAGGCTTTGCATGCCTGAAAGATTGTCTGATATTTTTTTTCCATCTCTTAGTTGATCTAATAAAAATTAATTCCTTTCCCTACAAACTTTGTCTCAGCTACAGCCTAAAGCCTTCACAACTACAACAATGCTACTACTGTGAACAAAGTTGCCTCCATTTCAATGAATCCAACTGTGCAGAACTCAAAGGGAATTAGCTGTGCAACCATTTAAAAATGACTCAAATGCATTTCTATGCACAAGAAGTCATAGCATTAAAATTTCAAGTCTTTTCAGGACATATGTCCCCTTTGTGCAGCTGGGAATTGCCCTTCCCTAATAGCATGAAGCTCCCATTTCTATCCCTTCACAACCATCAGGCATTAAAGATGAGAGGGTTTTTGTTGTATAGGGTTTTTATGCCTAGAAAAGCATCACTCGCCTAAGGCTGAATATGAATCTTGTCTGTCCTGAGTGAGGATAGTTTGGGGAGAAATGCCTTTGAAACTGATGAGTTATTTGTAACACTAGAATACATCTCAGTGAAGATGGATTAATGGGTAGAGTACAGCTGAGCTGGTGAAAGGTACATGATTAATTCAGTTTTGACAGGACTGTATAACTTATAGCCTGAATCACACCTCCAATTAAGCATATCACATTCTTTATTTCTACAGCTGTAGAGTCTAGGAATACCATACCTGAATGTCAGCCGTAGTGTGCTTGGTGCTGTACAAACAGAAATAAAGATACGATGTGAGAGAGAGAGAATGAGCACCTGAAAATATTGAGACTATTTTGGAAGGCAGTGCTGCTCGCTAGTGAAATATTAGACTATTGAAGCTTTCATGCTTAATGAATTCCTGACCATTTCCATAAATGTCCCAGTTTCTGTCTTTGCAGGCCATTCCCTCGTGGACGCCAAGTTTGGTTCCAAGGAGAAATAAGCTGAGGAAGGCTATTTAAGGTGGCAGGAGAAGCATTGCAAGGGTGGACGTCTGGTGATGCTGTGGATGATGTGGGGTTTGGGTGCCAGGGTCACCAGAGATTGAAGTTTTGCTCATGAGGGATGTGTGGGTTCCTACCTTCTGAAGCTGTAACACAGGGCTATAGAAAAGAAGGAGAATTTGCCTGTAAAGGAATTGGTCTGTCCCAGGCAGAAACAGGCCACTGTGCCTCATTATAGGCATGACCAAGGTGATGAGGCAAGCTAGCTAGGCTGGAGCTCCTGGTTCCTGTTAAGGGCATTAGCTGCCCTTACTGTGGGCCCATCTCTCAACATCAAGCAGCCCCAGGAAAGCAGGCTTAAACTGAACTGCTGGTCCTTTACACTGGGGGGAAGGACCCCCTGCCAAATGGTGACAAAGTGCGTGTCAGTCGAAACCCCTCCTTGGTGTTGCTGCACTGAAGACCTTGCTGTTATACCTCTACCTGTAGGACTTGCAAGGCTGTTGTAGGAGCTCTGCCGTGCACCTCCGCGACGCACCCTGGGGCTGCTGTTCTTTGCAAGCTTGTGCTCCCCTTGATAGTGATTTAGGAAGTATCGCTGCATAAATCAGTATGCAGGGAAGTAACTTAGCGTCTCTGCCAGGTGTCTGTTTTCCTGCAGTCTTCCCCAGTATTTCAGACTGGATCGGTAATGAGCAGAGAGCTATATTTGTGTGGAAGTGAGATGCCAGCTCCTTAAGGATTCGTTTATTGGGCTGCAGGCCAAGGCATATTCTGGCCATTGATTGCATGTTACTCGCTGCATTTAGTTAATCCAGCGGGGAAGGTTTTAAATTTTCAATCCAACAATGTGAATGCATCATTGCACAGTCCTCTGATTTTCTTACTAGCAACATGTGAGTAACGAGGAATGGGGCTAAGGAGGAAAGAATCAGCAGTGTTGTTTATCTGAGGAGGGTCAGTATCTGCTCTGTGGCTCTGGGCTCCTTCTGGTACAGGTAAGATAAGTACTGTGCCCTTGTCTTTTCACAACATCAAGATCCATTTTATGACATACTTCTGAAAAATCTGGTTTGTAGCTGCTTGCCTTTTCCTTCCTAGAGAAAGCCAGCTGATTTCTTCCCTTTTGGGAGAAGGATTCATCCTTGAAGATGACACCTCCTGGAAACCATTCTAGAACATAGTATCCCTGGTAACTGGAGCTGATATTTCTATACTCAGAAGAAATCTGTGCCATGTTAAACTGGGAGTTGAATGGGTGGAGGAGGATAACTTCAGAAAAAGCTGCTCTGAGCCACTGGAGGTAGAATCAGGAGTCCATCCAAGGTGTCCAAATGTAACCTTATGCACAAGTGTAAACCCAGTCCCAAATTCTGTAGTACCTGCATAATCTTTCAAACAGTGGCATGTCCAGGGAAGTCACTTAGACCTCACCTGTCCTACATCCATTTTAAATTGTTTTGAGAGTAATACGACTCTGAGAAAAACTGAGTTGGTTAGCATGCCCCATATCAGTATGAGCTTGCTATGATTCTCTACTGATTAAATTGGATTGAGATTAAGTACTGTTGTGGTGATGTAGGGGCTTTGATTCACTGCCACATGTGAAACCAGGGAGAAGCTGAGGGAGCTGGGCTGCTTCAGCCTTGAGGAGAGCAGAGCCAGGGGAACAAACACCTGTCCTCCAATGCATAGGTGAAGGTCATCAAGGAGATGGGGACAGGCTTTTCATTGAGGATAACTAACCATGGGAATAGGTACCTCAGAGAGGTTGTGGAGTTTGTGTCCTTGGAGGTTTTGAAGAACTGACTGATCAAAGCCCTAAGCAACCTAGTCTGAATTGAACGTTGACCCTGCTGAAACTGTGAATTTGCTAATTTTGTTGAAGTAAGGATTTTTTTTTTAAATTACTTTTTTTGCTCAACTTAGTTGCCTCATAGGCAACGTCTTTAGTTCAAAGCTTTAAGAAAAAAAATCTTTCAAACCCTTTCTGTATTTGAGAAGCACTAGGACTGGAATCTCTCCACAAAAAGATGTAATGTGAAGAAAAACACTTTCAGTAAAAATTCAGTTGAAAAACTTGGACCTGGTCTATACTCAGTTTTTGATGTGTCTAGACAGAGTGAATAACACTGGGAGTGGTAACTAGGACTTCTCAGAATTATTTCATATTCATATAACAGTTGCACCCAAGGGCCCACTAGTAATGAAGCCCCTCATAGGTTGGTCCAGCACATCCCTTTGAAGATCATGCAGATGAAGAAAAAAGTGAATTTATTATTAAGGACTTAATTTAGCTAAATTGAGTTGAATCTGTGCTACCAAACTGAAAACTCCAATTGGTTTCCTAGAAGTCTGATCCTCCTTAGTTCTCCAGCTGGGTTTAAAGGACTATGTCTTCCCCCAGCAGAACATGCTCCCTCTGGCTGACAACACGCAACTGCTACTACCTCATATCTTTTTGGGAGCCCCCTGTTTCTAAAGGACAGCCTCACTGGAGGGCACACTCCCTACTCCTCATACTGATACAATATAGAGAAATGCAGGCATGGTGTGGTAACAGAGGATGCAGTGCAGAGGAGAACAGGCATGGGGTGATGAGGAAAGAGATGCAGGATACCACCGTATGCCCCATGTCTATAAACATCTCATCAGTGATCAGATAAAGAAATGCAAACATGAGAGCTGGGCAGAACCAGTATTAAAGAGAAAAAAGAACAAAATCCAATATATGTAAAAGTTCTCCATATGTAGTAAATCTGGATGCAGTGTGGACTTGCAGACCAAGGAAGGAGGAGTAAGATGTAAAATGTTGCTAGAAAATTTATAAACCAAGCTCCATATGGACCTTTGATGGAGGAGGAAGAATATACGAGCATCGTCCTCCTCCCTGTGAAGAGAAAGATGGGATGTTTGCCAGGAAGTGTGTAAAACAATTTAAACTGTAGTATCACTCAGACTTTTTCCAGATAATATTCTTTGTTTATTTTTTCCTCTAATAATTACATCTAGGCAAATAATATTTCCTCGATTAGACTGTTATGATTGCAGTGACACTGACAGTAAATTCTTGGGCTTGCATATAAGGTCTGTTTCTGTATTGTCTATAGCAAGAATTTGAGCACAATGGGGGAACTCAGCCAGTGAGTGGTAACCATGAAAAAATGAAAAAGAAACAATGACCAGAAGAGGTAATGACTTCCTCAGGCTCAGCTTTGTGCCCTCTGTCATGAGATGTTCTCCTGCCCTCCCAAATTGCAGTACTCCACGAGACCAAGATTTTCTGGAGAAACCAAAACCAGCAAGTGAGAGATACCACAGACTGCTGCCAAATGCAAGTCAGAGGGCACTAGGGAAATAGGTGAATGCAGTTTTCATCTAAGGGTTGGGGCAAGCAGACATTTAAATTACTGCCACTGCTAGTCACGTCCTGAACTCAGGGTCTACTTGCTGCATCTTTTCCCTTTCTCTTAACATGAGAGGGACCCTGTTAAGATTCCTGGAGACTTGACTTCTGCATGCAGTGGCTATGCTCAGTCTCGGCTGTGCTGCGGCAACAGCTACAGAACCCAGAAATGCTTTTGCCAGTGCGACCTGTTCTGTCCCAGACCATTTTGCTAAGATAAGCAAAAAGTAAGGCAACTGGTGTGGTGGGTTTTGTACTGCTGAGTGAGGCACTTTGCTGAGACCGCTGCTCTCATTTCTCATACTGTAACCGTATTGTTGTTGAAAGCATTCATTGCTATTCACCTTTAGGAGTTTAATTTGCATAATCATTTTTCTTGCAAGGCTTCAGAATTGGCTGATCTGGACTCTCCACTTCAAAATATCTTAACTGTGCTTTTCAATATGCACACAATGCTGTGAGAGAGAACAAAACAATCTTGTTGTGTTACCATAGAGACATTCAGGGTCTAAGAAGGGTTCCTGCTCAAAATCGGACTGTTAAAGGGACAAGGGGCTGTTAAAATTTGATGGAGGGTTTAATCCTTGACCAGGCACTGGTATAAATCAGTGCCATCAGGGTGAAATGAACTGGCAGTCCCAATGTAGTGCTTGACAGACACTGCTCTTCAGTCCAGCTGGCCCAATGGGGCTGTCATCTTGGTAGATTCAGAAAAAAAAAGAGGTAGAGGGAGTGGGAAAAGGTCCAGGAAATTCACTTGAAAATGTTAAATCACTTTACGCTTTTCCTTCGTTTTCCCCCCTTCTTTTGATTTGAGTGCTAATTAAGAGGCTTTCCTTTGCACTTAGACAACTCAACTTTGCTTTTTAAGCATACATTTTTTAAGCACCACTAAATGAAGGCAGGGGTGAGGGAAGGGCCAGGGCTAACAACTCTGCTCTGGAGACTGAAGTCCTACGTTTACAGTTAAAGGCAAACAGCAGGACTATAGCGGCATTCCTGTGTTGACCTGGAGAAAACTTGTTTTGGACTGAGAGGATACTACCTTCTATGAGCCTGTTGAGTTTTCAGTGTTGGTGCTGTAATTGCCAGCTATAATGACAGTTTTGTGCAATGGAGGGAGAAGCAAGACACTGTCTATATACATAAAGGGAAGCAAAAATTGGTTGGGAGTAGATTCAGCAACAAAACCTTCTGGCAGTTAGCATTGTCTTTGCTTGGGACTGCAGTGTCTGGGCTATCTATGTGAGCATCAAAAGGGTGCTTACAAATCCTACTTGCCAAATTGTTTAAAAGCCCTAGTGCAAAATGGAGAGAGAGGCTGTAGTCTGCCTCATGTTAGCTAATTGACATGGACCCTGGAATTGTAATCCCTAAATGGGCATTTGAAAGAGCATTGGTGAACATGTTTTGAAAATTCACCTTTTGTCATTCTGTGACTGTGGTGGGAGATGCCAATCTGCCTTGTGTTATACATGGAGCTATTCCTCTCCACCCCAACAGTAGTTGCTGGTTCAGGCTCTGAGGACCTCCTGGCTCTGGGGTCTGGTGAGGGCAGAATTTAATTCTTCCTGCTGTCCTTAAGTCAGCCCTGATGACTTCTTCCTCTAGCTTAAATCCTGGCCCTGATGGACTCACCTGAAGACTGTTGTAAGGTGTCTAAAAAAAGAAAATTCTGCTCTCTTTGCTGTAAAACAAACTCTTTCTGGTTCAGGCTAATGTGAATTACGCACACCTTGCCCTGCATAGAAAGCCATGGCATATTGTGCCAAAGCAGTGTGTTCAGCAGAGCTAAATTTGTGCACATCCAAGGTACTACTTGGTACTACTTGGACTACTCCTCAGGCACCATGTACTCTGACAAATACTGTGTGGCCCATGGCTAACACTAAGCAATGGCAGGCAATACTGTCAATAACAGCTTGGAAACTTGCATTCCTGTCAGCAGTGATTTACAGGGTGGTTTAGACCCCTTCCAGAACAGGTGAAAGGAAGATCCGGTGGCATGAGCTCAGGGCAACTTCCCAGTGGCACAGCAAATGCTGCTGCAAGGAGAGGTTTGAGTCTGAAGTGGAGCCTGGGCAACTAGAAATGTTAACCAGCAGGTCATGTCGAAGTGCAAGCTTATGTTTTGTTCTTATATTACTTTAATCTTATGTTGCTTCTAAATAGAAGACCTCATTTGTTGCCACATGGCTGGCTAGATTTTGGAGGAGTCACCCTTGGGATGTGGTTGGCTCCCTGTGTTGGAGGATCAAATCAGACCCAGAAGAAGCTGAACAGTAGTCCCATGAAAGTGCTGATAGACAGGGGTGAGGTGCATGCTCTCCAAAATTCAGTCACTTTGGTATGGTGGTAATAAGTAACATCATGATTTATAGGTGGGAAACCTTGCCCAAATTGACCTGTAGGCCAGTAATACATAAACCGCTTCCCCCCTGCCCCATCACTGCATGAGCCCCCTATCTCATCTCTGAATACATCGCACCGTGGATACCAGAGATCCGAGCTCTCTCCTGCCTTAGTGCAACAGAGATGTTTTGCTCAGCTGCAGAGTAACATAGACGATATTGTAGACCCTGAGCCAAACAACTCTCCTGAATTGGGAGCAGCCATGAGGGTGCTACAGAGATACCTGCATTGCTCTATGGGCTTGGCAAAGTTGGTGTTTGCTGAATGTGGAAGTCTCTGCCCTGTCCTGTATGTCCCAGGAGTTTTCACCATTACCTGGGATATCTCTGACCGTTCTAGATAACTCGCAAAAATAACTTTTAATCCAGTAAGTTATAGATACAGGCACCATTAGCAACACCAAGATTAAGCAAAGTGGCCATATGTCCACTGGCACAAGCATTTTAGCCTCTTTATTGTTTTCCTCTTTATTTGTTTTTAGTCCTCTTAGGAAAAAGCAAGTCAGTGGCTGAAAAATGTTATGTATGGATACTAGTTGCCAATGAACATCAAACAGTTAAGAAATGCAGAAGGCTGCAATACCTCTTATTAGACCAGCAGATGTAATAAGGAAAAAACAGATAAATTTTCAGGCACGGATGCCCTTCTGCACGTCAATGTGCCCAGAAGTGTGTTGGTATTTTTCAGCTACATCATCTGGTCTAGTAAAAGTTATTGCTTCTCTGTAGAAGTTATTGCACCTCACATATCTTTAGACCATCACAGCCACAGCAACACTGCTACTAAACAAGATTCTTGAAGACCCATTTTGTATCACAACTGCAGGAATATGTCCACATGAGTCCTAACTTTAGTGCATTTCTTCTCAATTTTGTCATCTATTTATTTTCTGTCACAGCTGTGTGTAATAAATTCTTTCAGCAGTTCTGGAAAAAAGTGGAAGAGTGATTGATTTCCATTTTCTGAGCTTTATGGGGTGTGCTACTTACAAGACTTGTCATTACCACCATTTGCTGGTGTTTAGTGGAAGATTTAATTCACCTACTGTAATGATTTGGGGAAATCTGTCGATGTACAATTTAGAAAGTTATTATGTAAATGGCAGTATTATGAAATGCTTTTATGTGGATGCAGCATCCACCATTTCCGAACACCAGTGGCAGCGTGTGTCCGTCAGGGTACAACAGACAGTTGTTAACCACAGCAAGAACAGCAAGTCCAAAGAAAAGATTTAGCTGAAACCTTGGGGAGCAATTTGTTCCAAAAATGTCTGCATGGACTCGGTTCCGGGGAGTGGAGTGAGACAGAGATGAAGGATTTCAAAATGTTGAATAAAAAGCTTTGATTTTTGTAGACGTACACTGAAAGACAGTGGGTCTCCGGGCAGGAGGAGGGGAGAGGAGAGGATTTTGTAGCTGAGGAGGCTTGTTTTTACTGTGGAAGCAGCCAGGGAGGAATCAGAAGATGTAGAAAAGGTAGAGAGGCTTGATGAGGTTGTGGATTGGCTCAAAGCGCACTGAGAGCTTCCAGGGAAGCTTTCTAACATGGGAGGGTTGGGGAAGCACAGAAATGCCTTTATTCCCCATGCTACTGAGGAAAAGAGCACCTTGCAGTATGCTAAGGAAAGCTGTTGTGTCCCAGGTGCTACATGCCTGCAATGAAGAAACCAGACAAACCAGCATGCCAACAAGGGTGAAAAGGTCTAGGGAAAGCAGTGTCTCAGCCCAGCCCCTGGGTGCTTGCGAAGCTTGGCTGTATGGCTCCTTTTCCACGAAGCGGGGACAGGCAGAGAAAGGCTGCTCGAGTTGTGGGTCAAAGTGGGCTAGGAGGAAGAAACAGTGCAGTGGCCTACTTCAGTGCTGAGAAGTTTGAAAGTACGCCTAATCCACCCGGGTTTCCATGGACACATCCGCTCCTGCCATCTGGCACTGAAGGAGTGTGGAAATTTGTCTGTTCTTTCAGGGCTGGCTTTGCTCTGATATTCCTGAGGTCTCGCTACCTGGCTGACATGCAAGCACAGGTCATTGCTGTGGCAGGGATGAGGTTATCCTGACCGGCACATGGAAGCGCTTGCCCAAAAGCCTACATCGGCAGTGCGTGAGGCTCACGGTGCCTGCGTTGGACTGCACCTGACTCTGGACAGAGAGGGCGGATGAGAGTAAACTAGGAAATACCCACCTGTCCCAGACCCGAGGCTCCTGCAAATTCCAGTACTCAGGCTTTCAAGAACACAAACCTTTGTACTTGGGACAGTATTCCCACATAACCATTCCTGTGGTCAGCAGAAAAAAATCTCCTGGGTTAGATGAGTTGACAGGAGTATTGCTGTTTCTTCTTCTGGTTAGTGAGATCTGTTTTGTATACACAGGTGTTCAGCAAAATAAATCTAGGGTTATGTATTAATATTTTTTTTATTGAAAAGGTACAGAGATCGTTAATTGGGTGTATCTCCGAAGGTCTGTCATATTTCTTCTCAGATTGGATTAAACCAGTTCAATCTGCAAACTCTATTTCCTCTGTCAAAAGGAGATAACCAATTCCACAGATTGAAGTTATTAATGATCAACTGAGTAAATTTTATCCATCTCTTTATATCTTGGAAGGACACTTCACTGAAGCTGATTTTGATCAATTTGTAAGCAATGTCACCTTCAATACATTCCCATCTGACAATAGATAACCCAGTAACAAGCTGGGAGACAGCAAAGGTGATGTAAGACTTGGCATCTATTGCAGCTCTTGAACCCAGCTGCATCCCCACTGGTTTTTATAGAGCCATGTTAAGGGAAAAGGGGAAAAAAAAAGAAAAAGCATCATCCTGGAAAAAAAGCCTTCTTTTCAAATTTGATTCAGAGAGATGTTTTTCCCTGAGACATGAGAATTGCATTACTTATCATAATTCTTTCAAAAGAAGAAGCAGATGGGAGTGGTTTAATTTTTCTGTCCTTGCCCGGCCTAGCATGTAAAGTCTTGGCAAGTATCTTGGCCATTCAGTTTAAGGATCCCATGTCTGGTCTTGTGGGCAATGTAACACAGTTGAGTCTTGCAGTGGTCACCTGCCAGCATCTGATGCTTGGGATATTGCAAATCTCCTCTGTCCATGACGTGCTATTCCATCAGTGCCAAGGAAGAGGTATAGATGGTCACTGGTGGGAAAATAGACTGCTGGAGCAGCAAATGTATGTCTGCTCATAGCTCTAGCACCCAACCAGCCAGTGTGCCCTGCACTTACTGAATACATCGTTGGCATAAGCCTAATATTTTGGGGAAGGCTGAAGGACAACTCAAGTAGAAAATTCCAGGAACAATATCTCCTCGTCCACGTCCTTTCTGTACAATCTGCAAGCTATTTTTGGAAGTGGTGGTAAGGTGGAGAGGGAGCCAGGGTGAGAGGACTGACTGGTGCATCTGAAGATTATTATTGCCTGTGGCTGCTCCATCCTTCTGGAGCGGGGCCACAGATTGTTCTTGCAATTGCTGCAAGAAGCAGCTAAAGTCACTTGCTGTGTCACTGTGTTATGCAGGTATGACATAGTATCTGCTGTGGTGACCAGATCCTAAAGGAGATTAAAATACTCCCTGCTCCTACCAGTTTGGGTCAGAAGGGAGTCATCTGGGTCCATTCTGGGCAGAAATGCTTTCTCTGACCATCAGGTTCTTGATTCACATTATGCTCACTGTGCTCTTTAGGAAGCACATTAATTCAGCCACTGTACAGGGCGAACTGATCTTCGCTGTTTACCTGCCAGCCGATGCACAGCAGGATGCAAGGAACAGTCCAAGGCGAGCTGGGATGGCATTTGCCAAATGCAGTGTGTCCTTATACTAAAAAAACACACTTATTTCCATTAGGTCAAGAAAGCTTCCAAGTCTTGGCAGATCAGGAAAGCAGTGCGGCAGTCCTAGGGAGAATATGCAGTTTTTCTTGTTTTTACTTGATTTGTCTTTGCATCTTTTCATCCCCAGAAGTTATCTGAAGGACTAAAGGTAGTGGCAGGCCACTGTGCCCAGTGTGTTCTGTGCTCTCTGCCCTTGACTTTGGTGAAGGAGGTTATTTTTGGCAAGAAACATTCATGGGCTCTCACTGTAGTTAGGACATGGACATACCCATTCCGTTCCTCCAGGTGGTCACTGCACACCCCCAGAAGGGTGGGGGTCTCCTGGAGCTGCTGCTGATGAATAAGAACATCATGTTCCTCTACCCTTTTTCTAGATGAAAAATACAGCAGGTCAGCTGAAGGAAAGAGAAGCGGTCTGAGGGAGCGTGAAAAAAATTCAGTCCCCATATTGCTGGAGAATGTGGGAAACAGCTGGGCTGTGACCCTCCCTTCGGTGCTCTTCTGAAGTGTTATGCTTCAGCTGCTTGAGCCTTTGCCAAAAGCTGGCTCCTTAATGGAGCAAAACCATCCCTTAGCCCGCCTGCCCGTGGCAGGGCTGCAGTGGAGGGTGTTTTGCAAGAGCGCTAGACCTATGAGACTGTCCACATGGTAGGTTCGATGCCCGAGGACATGCAGCAGGCACCTGACACACCTGGAAGGAGACTGGGGCTACATGCCCTGAATCCCCATGCGGTGCCTTTTCACTCCATTGTACCACCGCTCACTGAATGACATCCCAGCCCGCGCAGGAGGCAGCAGGAGTTTTGCTGCCTGATAAGGGCAGGTCAGCCATTGCTCCTCATAAACAGAGTTAGCAGGGTTTTTTTCCGAAACCAAGAAAATCAGCAAACCTGGAGTATCGTGGTGACATTTTTACCTTGTCATCTGGTAGAAAGGTGCAAAGGCTTGATGCTGGGCAAAGCAGAGCTTAACCTGAGCTGTTTAGATGGTAGCCGGTTTGCCGCTTACTTTTTCCAGAGGCACCAACTTACCTTTTTCCTGTTGCTTAGTCATTTCTGCTCTGCTACCCCGGACACTTTTCCTTGTCATCCTCACTCCCAGGTGCAGCTTCCCCCTTCTCAGTGGGAATGCAGCCACATGAAGGGTCAATGCAGCTTTTGAGGCAGCTGAGGAGGCAGAAACCTCACAGGCGCTGAGCAAAAGGGTAGGCTGGGTATGGGGATGCTCCCAGGGCCTCTGGCTGGGAAGGAGGTAGGGAAAATCTTCATATGGTGGATTGGCTGCCTGCAGGATGCACAGGTTGCACGTCTATGCTTTGGTGGGGAGGAAACTTTGAGTGGGGGAATGAAGCAATCGTACATTTTGCAGAATTGTTAGGATTTTCCTAAGCAAACTGCTTATTTTCACAAAGCAAAACTAACATGGTCAGACTTGGACAGGGAGCTGAGCATGTGGAAGGAGTTGATCTGTGCAAGCTCTCTGCTTTGATCCTTGCTCCGGATGACCGCCCTAAATTTGTAAAGGGCTGCTTTCCTCCCTTCCCACCCCCTACATGCACACTTGATGTCTAGTGTGCTGGATTTCAATTGATTGATTTTTCTGTTTCGCCTTAAGAACTGCAATTACTTTGGCTCATGACCCTAAATGACACAACTTCTTGGTGATTCTTGTCTTACATAGCATTGCGGGGCCCCAACTCCAAGAGCTGCCTTACTCCCTTTAGTGATATCTTGGTCTGGTTTTTAGGGGTGCTGAACACTCATGTCTCCCACTCGCTTGAATAGCGTAGTTAGGGCGGCTCATACCTTTGAACAACAAGCCAGCAATGTTTATACCGTGCGCTGCAGCAGTGCCTGGTCCCATGCAGCCCGTCCCAAATCATTTGCTGTGTGCTGCCACCCTCTTCTTCCGTGCAGCTGGAGGCAGGTCCTGGAGGGAAGAAGCCCCCCACGCTGCCGCGATGGTACGGAGAAGCTGTGGGGGTGCAATCTCCAGCCTGTGCCGGACCGCCACCCCCCACCCTAGCCCGTGTAGCATCCCTGCGGATGCAGCGGCACC
>VFFE01005281.1:173445-268019 GCA_008921705.1 Burhinus oedicnemus
GGGTTGGGGTGGGGAACCCCCAATTTGTGGGTGTCCCGCGCAGAGAAGGAAGGTGGTGGGCTGTGCCACCGTGTGCTGGGACGGGACGTGCGGGGGGTGACAGCCGCAGCCCGGCGGGTTGCGGGGGCGTCTCGGGGCCGCCAGGCTGCGCTCTCGGGCCGGCCGCCGCGCCTGCCGCCCTCCCCGGGCTACCGGGGCTTGGGGCACGGCGGAGCCTCGCCGGGAGCGGGCGGTCCCGGGACGGCGGCGGCGGCGGCACCACCACCGGCGGCGGCACCTGCGGGGAAAGGCAGGGGCTCGGCGGCCCGCTCTGCGCCCCTCGCCCGGCCCGGCATGACTCGGCGGCGCCCCGGAGGCGGCGGGAGGTGGGTGCCGGTAGCCCTGGCCGCGCTCCTGGCCCTGCGAGGTGAGTGCCGCACGGGTGGAGCGGGGCGCGGTACCCACGGCGATGCCCCGTCCGCCGAGCCGGTGGGGAAGTTTTTGGTTGCGGTCCCGCCGGTGATGCTCGGAAATGCGGCGGCGGGTGAGCGCTTTTGCAGGCAGGCGTGGGGAAGGAGCGCTGCTCCGCTCGGCTCCTTTTTGCTGCGTCCCCTGCACCATCCTTCTTCCTATTATTATTTTTTTTTAATTTTTTTTATTATTTTTTCTTATGGCGCTGTAAAACTTGCTCAGTTGTCTGGGCCTAACCCCTTGGTAAGCTCACCTCGGTGGAAAACTCAGGCCCTGAGGCAGCAGGGAACTTTCTGCAGAGATGGTGACAGGCTGCCCGGAGCCCTCTGGGTCCCCCGGGGGTCCTCCCTCTGCCTCCTCCTCCCAGGCGCATGGCAGGCTCCTTCAGCTCTAAAATAAGTGCCTACCCCTGGGGGTGTGGAGAGACCCAAACCACTCCATCACCTCCCGCTCCCCGAAGCCCTTCCGGAATAAGGTGCGTACCCCGGTCCACTGTGTGGAGAGGGAACAAATTGCATGTGACAGATGCTACTCACATCACTTAGTGCATTTCTGGAGAGCACCAGGAGGTGCTGCGATGAGGGCAGCAGAAGAAACTACAAAGTGCGAAATGTTCAGACTCATCTGTTGATCAGGTGGCTATGCCTTCTTTCAAGTAATGCTAAACTTTAGAGCAGGCTTGCTCAGTTACGATTTACTGAGGTCTACAAGGTAATATTCTTAAGGTCTGCTCACTTATGCAGAGGTCCACTAAGTATTTTTGTGGAGGTCTGCTCAGCAGTGAACGATGCACAACTCTCCTGAGCCAGCTGGGCACTGCTGCTGGCCACCTTCATGGCTGGGAAACTGGGAAACCTGCTGCAAGTGATCCCTGAGAGAGCAGGAGGATAGTAAGAAATGACAGGCTCTCCCACAAGAATACCAGAGACATCTCAGCAAGGTCTGGATGAAAATTCTTCACAGTCTGGATCTGGATGGAGACTGCTGCTTGGGCAGCAGTGCCTGGCTCTCACTGCCCTGCAAAGCGCAGCAGGCCGTTCCTCTCTGCCCAGGACCCGCCAAGAAACAAGTCTGGTGATGGATAACGTGAACTTTTCACAAAGGCCTCAGCCCCAAAAGCACCTTAAGCCCCATCCTCAGAAAACATTTGGGAGTCTGAGTTGCATGCATTAAATGGAAATTGCACCTGCTGACTTCAAAGCGATGAATTATGGAAAAAAAAAAGTTTATTAGTATTTAATTGAAAGAAATAATCTCAGCTGTTTCACACTTCATGTTATTTGTTTACTTTTTGAACTTTTCCTAGTTTGGAAAGTGAGTTCAATGACTTTCAGGTTCTCAATGGCACCATTTTTTGTCTGCAGACATTGCAAAGGTGTAACTGTCTAGAAAGTTACTGTGTCTACTGCAGTTAGAGGCATGTAAGTGATGAAGCGTTTCTGTTATGTGATATCCCTGCAAAAACGTATAGCAGTAACTAGAATTAAGGTTAAAATTAAAGGGGCATTTAATTATCTCTTTAGGCAAAAAGATTGACTCAATATTTAATTTTCTTTTTTTGGTTGAGGGCATGTGGGGACAATGACAATGGAGACAACTAGGCACAAACCCACATCTTTCCATGAAACATTTATCTGCAATGGTGCAATGCTTTTTCTTGCACTTTCTTTTAAGGCTTAAAGATTACCTGAATGAGCCACCTGTGTCTCAAGCTTGTTTTTTAATTTTTGTCTTAGGAAAAGTCTTCAGAAGAGGGTGGTAGATGAAAACAGCTGTAGTACACGGTTACTTCTGTTACACAGTATGGCCATGCTTTTGGTCGCTCTTGAATTTGAAAAGAAAACCCTGATAAGGTACAAGGAACAGACATACACTCATGAAAGCTGAAGTAAAATTGAGACAGTTTCTTCTAAACAATATTTGCAGAAGATAAGTAAGTGTATTTCTGCTCTAGACTGCCAAGTCTGGTTAGGAAGAGTGATTTTTTCCTTTTAGAGGCTTTAGATTGGTTTAGAGGATAGAGAAGAAATACAATGGAGTCATATGCAAAGTGGTACCTAAATGAAAGGTGAAAGGTTTAAAAGTTAAAGGGTCAGAAGCTGTAAGAGTGTATATATGGAAGAAATACTAATGCCAAACAAATGAAAAGTGGTGGGGAAAAAGGTCCCTCGAGGTCATTTTGTCATTCTCACACGTTATGCCTATGACAAAATAGTCAGACTTTGTAGTGAAATGTCAATCAAGTATTATAGTCCTATTTTCTTACATTGTTTTGCAATTTGTAGAATGGCAATGATTCTTTTTAACTGGGGCTAGATGACAGCTTTCCTTGGGCCTATAATACCCATGTTTAATGCACCCGGGGCAGGGACGGCATCTATGTTTTCCCTCTAAAGCATAATGAGCGTAATAACTTTTGCGGAAATAATATTTTTTCAGGCTCCCTGGAGAAGCTTAAGGAAAGATAGCAGGGAATTCTGTTTAGAGCTTTGAAAGAAAACCTGTGATTGCAAATCAATCCTGCTACATAGCCAGAAATAGCATGCTGCAAATTGTCAAATGTGTTAGAAATCACACATCGGGTACAGCTAAACTGCAGAACCAACTTTTTTTTTAACTGCACGGTGTTTGGATCCTGTGACATAGTATTGCAACAGGTGAGTCGTCAGCAGTTGGATCTTGCAAGATCAGGGTAGGGGGGTTGTGTGTGTGTGCATGCCTGGCAGTATTGCATCAATGCAGCAGCGGGTCCACGGCTTTTCACACAGGTTGGTCTTTTCAGTCCTCACCTGAAGTCACCCGCCTGCCAGTCTGAGGTTATCACAGCTGAAACTGAGCGTTTCAGGTTTTGGCCTTGCAGCACCCTTGTGCTAGCCCACATACTCTTCCCAGCCCTGCACCAGGTCTTCAGCCCCAGCAAGAGGAGACTGTGGCAGTCCCTCGCTTTTCCATGCTTATGCAGGTTGTTTTTTTTTTTGGAACAGATTGCCATTTGTGTCAAGCTGTGTGGTTTTGTGACGTGTAGATAAATCATTTTGCTCGCGACCTGACCTTGGTCCCCAGCGGTAGGCACAGATGCATTAACTACTTCTTGCGTCTCTGAAGTGGGCATCCTTTCCTTATTTTGGAAACTGATCCTTTCACTCTGTTTCTTCAGTATTGCCTAAAATCCAATTTTCTTTTGTAAGAATCCCTTCTCCTAGGGATCTCAAAGTGCCTCGAGAACAGCTATATTTAGCTGCTCAGTAGTAATATGGATATACAAAGTGTGGTATAAACAACTCATTAAGAAACTTAGAAATAATTTTTCCTGCCTTCATTGGGGAGATGTGTTTTTATTATTATACCAATAGTACAGATGGAGAAAGTGGGACTCAGAGAGGCTTCGTGACCCACTGAAGGTCAGCAGGTGCTGGTAGTAGTCTTGAGTGTCTTGGTCCAAACTGTAACCACAGGAGAATGCTTAAATTTATGCGGCAGGTTAAGCAATACTGTAATGGTACTCTTTAGGGATGTTCACTACTAAATTGTGGTGAGTCATCTATATTTAGCAGGATGCTACTATCATTGTGCTTTTTAAGTAAAGTGCTTTTAACACAGTTTATTTCAAGGAGAAGTGCATGCACTGAAAATCTGTTCTTTGTAATTTTTTCCTTGTGGAGCATTAATGCTGCCTTCCCTTTTGTAAATGTTCAGAGAGAAATTTAGCTCCTGGTTGTTTAACAGACAGTAGTGTAACAAAGACAGTTCCCTGGTTAATACTGCCGTGTGTTTGCACAGTCATTTACGAACATTAACTAATTGAGAGTCTCCAAACTTACTTTGTGAGGGCAGTCAGTTTGATTGATAGCATGGAAAACTGAAGTGTACAGAGATGAAATGATTTGCTTGCTGTCAGGTAGGACATCTGCCCAGCCTCTCCTTTAGAGAAGTCACAATTACAGGGCTCCTAATCATATACCACTCCTCTTTTCTCTCACAAATGTCTCATGTCTTATGCATCAGGGAGAAAGCACAACTATTATTAATTATGCACAGTGAACTGTTGTGGTTGTTTGGGTTTTTTTGTTTTGTTTTCGTTTTTTTTTCCTTATATGTTTTCATCTTTTTGGTTTTGGAGGTCACTTGTGTCCATTCTGGCTTCTGCCATTTTTTTCATTACTTGAGCTGGGCTAAAGACAAATGCTCTGTTTCATCAGAATTGAGGAATTTGGCTTCATTCTGAATGGAACTAAAAGTTAAATGCTTTGATGATTTTGAAAGGAAATTTTTGAGAGGAATTCCATCTTAGGACAACTAATATTGTGTTTCTTTGAGGAATTGTATTATTATAATACAAAAAAAATATCCTAAACAAAAAGATTTCAATGTGAAAAGTCAAAACTTTTCATCCCAAAGATGCTTAAGTTGGATGTTTCTGTATTTCTGACAATTTTCCCCTGTGTTTCTTCTGAAGCACAGTTACGGTTTTACAAAATGTCCCATGTTTGATAAGGTTTGGTTCAGTGGAAGTATCTACAGTAAAAGCCTTAGTGGTTGCTATTTGTTATTTCTACAGGGCATTTAAAAACAGCAGTGATAAAAACCAACTTGCAGCAATTGGGGGGATCTGTGCACAGTCTCTGTCCATTATTTTTGCCATCTTGACACATGTATGCAAACACCATGTACACGTACATGGCATTGCCCGTGTCCTTTCCCTAGTTGTCGTGCTGTAGAACACTGTTTGTACCAAAAGAAGCAGAATATGGCGTATGAAACAAGACAAGTTTCTATTTAAGAAATACAGCCTCCTTGTTAATCTTTGTTTACCCTTCTGGAGCAGTCACTGGAGGAGTTGGAACAGGACTAGCAGATCGAGCTCAGCCTCTTATCACTCATGCACGTGCAGAGCCACAGCTCTCCTCCTGGCAGCACAGCAGTACTTGTGCATTTGCATATCTGCATGAAGTTAATTTCAAGTGTAATTTCAGTATTAGATTGATCAGATTGCTTACGTAGGGTTAAAAACTCGTCCATTTTTTTTTTCTCACATCCTCACGAGTCAACCTAGCTATGAGAACATGAGCTAGATTGTGTTTCATAAGCATCAGCAGGAGAAAGTTGATGTCTGAACTCCACTTGGTTACATCTGAGCTTCAGTTTTACTCAAAATGCCAAAGCCAGGAATGTCATTGTGTGTAGGGGGGATGACACGACACACTGTTCACACTGCATGGTGTGTTTCTGCAGCGACCTGTCTAAGCAGTGCTGGGTCAGGTCAGACCACTGGTCGGTGGTGGCATGGCCAATGCTGGATGCTTCAACGGGGGGTGCCGAAACTCCCACAGGGAGCAACTGATACCAAACATTTAGCAAAGAGGAGTCTGGTGCCCATGCCAGTGCTACAGGTTGCCCTAGGAAGAGGTCGGTGTACGTGTTGCTCTAGGCCTCAAAGCCTACTCAAGCCAATTTTCTCTTAATTTCAGGAGGTGCCCACACTCCACTTCCTTGCCATAAAATGAACTAAGCCATATGTATTCCTCCTACCGGTGCGGAGTGAATAGCGTGTCCATCCCCTCTCCTTTCGCCAGGGACGCCCCCTTGGCTTGCAAAGCAACAGATGCAAAACTTCCCCCCTTGCCAGGAGCGAGGTTGAGGTGGGGTAGCCAAGCCCCCCCTTTCCAGCCTCTTCAGTTATCAGGAGGCTGGTGTGTGGTCCCATGGTCACCCAGACCTCAGCCTCCCAAACGACATGGGCTGTGGGTGGGCTGTGCAGGCTCAGCTCTTCCCCTGCCTAGCGTATAAGTGGCGTCTGCCAGAAGCAAGTAGATTGGTACACTCTCTCTGCATGCTCCCTGGGGAGATTACTTCCTAATCCTTATTAATTAGAAGTTGGCTAATGCCTGGAAGCATGAGGGTGTAGTGCTGCTATGCTTTTTCTTTTCCTTTTTTTTTTTTTCTTCTTTTTTTCATTCTACCTGACATACCTATGGATGTATCCTTATAAATGCCCAGGCCTCTGTGATTTCTGCTGAGCTCTTGACTTTATGATAACATGGGCTAATCATTCCTGGTAGCTAATTATGGGCTGTGTTTAGAATAAGCAGAAAAAATAAAAACAGAAAGGGAATGGAAAATCGTAATAGTTCCCTTATGTCTGGTCACATTTCCCGCTCTTCAGCTGTACTGAACAACCTTTTGTCTTTCTCTTAAAAAAAAACAAAAACAAACAAACCAAAAACATAGAAGCAGCTGGTTCACTTCTTCGTACCCATTTGATAAGCTTTCTATAGCTCCCAATTTAAAAATTGTCCTAATTTTAACTGTGCTTGACCAGTTATTGACTGGTGCATGATGAAACTTCTCTGCGCCTTCTGTATTTTCAGGTGTGCCATCCAGAAGTAACCACAGCAATTCCAGCTGAGGGTGCACTGTCAGTGTTCACAGTGGCGTTTTAATACTTCCAGCATCCTTTTCAGCCTCCGCCTTTAGACATCCTAACAGCTTGCTTGCTTTTTTGACCACCATTTTATGTTGAACAGATGTTTTCATTGAGCCGTTCACAGTGATACCAAGATATTTTCCTCAAGTGATTACATTTGAATTAGAGCCCCATGGTATATGAGTAGTTCAGATTAGTCTCTCAAGTTCTTATTACTGTTTGTTTGGTAATGTTGAATTTCATCTTGCATTATGCTGCCCACTTGCCGAGCTTTGTCAGATCCCTTGGAAGTCTCTCTCAATCTTCTTTTGTCTCAGCCAGCCCAAATCTCTTTGCCAGCTCTCTGTATCTCTTCCAGATATTAAGGAATAGATTAAACCACCCCAGAGCTGGTATGAAACCTGGGGGTAATCCCTTGTAATTGGGGCCAGAGCAAGGGCAGGGGGAGAGGGGCTCCCACGCCTCCGAGCCTGGGCACTGAACTGTGGGGCAGCAGCCTGAACCCGGGGGGCATGAAGCCCGCTGGGGGGGGAGGCAAGGGAGGGGGTGTCCCACCCCAGGCAAGCAGGGGATGGGGCTGGCACCAAACTGGCATCCTGCCCAGAACGGTTTAGCAGGCGCGCTCTGAAGTGACTGAAAATTAATCACTTTGTCCTTTTCCTTCCAAAATTTGAGTGGATTGAAGGGGCACAAGTTCCCCTGAGCAGAGATCAAGCTCTCCTGTTGTGTACTTTTAGGGGCTTAGGGAATTTGACGGGTTTAACTGATCCCTGCTGCAACTTCCAGGTTAGCCTGTACCCTCTTAAGGAAAGCATTGCAAACTTCAAGAAACACCTGACTTAGCAAGAGCTTGAATGTCTTTGCTAGCAGCCCAGCTACTTGAGAAATGTCATTCTCCCGCTGCTCAGCAGTTCTGGACTTGTCCTTTGAATATACTGAAATGATTGTTTGGTTTTTGACTTTTGATATTTGGCCTTCAATTTTGTTCTCAGCCCTCCTAGCCACCATCTTATGAAGCAACTGCTTAGACTGAATGACTTCTTGTTCCTTTTGTTTGACCATACAATGCGCTTTCTTGCTTCTCAGCAGGTTTTTTTGTTCAGGGGCACCAAGTACCTTTCCAGTGACAATGCTGAGATTGCTTCAATGAACCACCGTACAGAGTGTAACAACTTTAATTCCCCTGCTTTTGGAGTTAGGGTGTTTTGACCGTTTTTCTTGTAATTGCCTTTTCTAATGTGTAAGAGGTGTGATGCAAAGTTCTGGTGCTATTTTTCATACAGGGATGTTAAATTTGATTATGTAGCAGTCACTGTTCCTTTGTGACTCAGGTTGCTCTTTGCATCAGTTGCAGTGTTTTAGCTTCTGAGTGCCCTGGAACTGGCTGTTCCAAGCCCTACCTATGCTCTTTAAGACACTGCAAAATTGTAACCTGCTGTGACACTTAGCTAATTCCTGCACATGTTGCTGAAGTCACCATTTTTTGCTGGTTTCTTTGTCTTTGCTGTTCCTTTGCTTTCCCGCCGTGTTGTGCAGTAGATATTCCCTTCCTGATCGGGAGGCCATTGGTAAATCCAGGTTGATGTAGTGAGATTTGGTTTTTAGTTAACTTTTCTCCCTCTTCTGCCTTGGCTGTCTAGATGGGGCATTACTCATCTTGCAGTTTGTTGTCTCTGTCCTTTTGCCCACTCTGGATTTCCAGGCAGGACATTACTCTGTGATGAATTCTGCAGCTGTGGGACCACGGACTATGAGACGTGTTGGACACTTTAACCGTTGGTTAGCATGGCTATTTCATCCCTTTCCTGCACTGTATAAAGCGGTTGTTGTATCATGATGTAGGGAGCAATTCACTGCAGGCTCCAGCATCAAACCCTATGTGCTCCTTGGAACCTTTTGCTCCAGCTTCACACCCACCTGCACCAACCTGTGTTCCCGTGTGGTCTATCAGCATCAGCCGCACCCTATGAAATGTTTGTTTTTGAAGTGATATCTCAGAAAATATAGTCCTGCTTATTGGTTAAAATGTCCCTGGGTGCTCCTGCAGGGAATGCTTTGGGTCCTCCTGGCTCCTGTGCATCACTCACTCTGCTGCCTCTCACCGGCTGTGCCAGTGAGGGGGGCCTGAACTCCCCTGTGACCCCTGGAGAAGGAGAGAGGGGCGGGTGGCAGACCCTGTAGTTCTAGTGAAGCCCTGTGAGAGAAGGTGCCGGAAGGCTTCTGCAGGGCGCTGCTGGGCTTGCGTGGCCACTGGGCTGCTTTCATAACTAAGCACGTGTTTGAACTTTGCTATTTGACAGGGTTTGATGTCTGATCATCTCCGTCGGTTGTGGGGCTGCTAGGCTGCAAGCCTGCTTGGCTTTCTGGCTGTGTGTTCGGAGCTAGTGGCTCGGAGAGGTTGAGAGGACCTCGGCTACTTGGCAGACGGACAGAATAGCCTCAGTCTGTCTGCAGAATTGTCATGTCCTTGGCTCGTCAAGGGCAGCCTTTTCTTTTGCCCCTGAAACAGCTGGTGTGCCCTGGGCCCCTATTATGGGACTCATCCGCAATCAGTGCCTCCCTCTCCTGGACTGAAAATGCCTCGGACACAGAGTGTAGGCTAGTGTTTTTCAGCTGCATGGAGTTGCAGCAAGGCTGCATTTTGCTTGTTCTTTGGGGAATGCTCTATGTTAGTTAGTTCTTCAGTAGCTTTTTTGCGTAGTCTCATCTGTTCTTGCTGCTCTCGTCCCTATTCCCAGTGGCTGCTTTTTTTTTTTTTTTCTTTTTTAGTAAGACTGCATTTCGGCTGCCACATTGATGGCACTTGTCTGTTTATCCACAGAATAGGTACAACATGAGCAGGCTTCCCTCACCTACCTTGGTCCCCATCCTCCAGCCCTCTTGCACTAACCCCCACTCCCTTCACCCTCCCTGGTAGCTCCAGCCCTGAGCCAGAGGGCTGAAGTGGAGGGGACCGCTGCAGGTGAAGGAGGGGAGCTGAGACATCCCACAGCCGTCACTGGCTTGTGTTGCATCCTAATTGCAAATAGCCCTTCCGGCGTCAGCAGTTTGTGGGAATAATTGACAGGAGGTGCCGGCGAGGTGCTGAGTCAGAGCGAGGTGTGCTTGCCAAGTCACTGCAGCAGAAGGAGCCTGCTCGCCTCGTGTGGAGGGAAGCCAATGGACGGTGGGTTTCCTGGCTGACTTTTGGGCCTCTTTCTTTCCTTCTTCTGAGGCTGCAATTCAGTGGCAGTGATGCTATGCATGTAAGGGAGAAATCAGGTGCTAGAGAGGGAAGGGGGGAGCTCTTTTTGGGTTTTTTTTTTCCCTTTCTTTTCACTGTGAGCACTGGGGATTAGGACATGCGAGCTCCATTCCCACATGCTGCCAGTGGGTCTTTGTGCTGCCATTTCCATGCTCTGAGCAAGCAGAAGAGGTAGAAAACACATGATGGGGATCAGGGACAAGCAAGTGGCCCTAGTGATAGATTGATGTCTCCTGGGTGAGGAAAAGGAGCATGTGGCACCCTCAGCCAGGCAAAGGGAATAGCTTAGCAAGCCAGAAGAGCTGCAAAATAAAATGACTGAAAAGGTGTTTTGTCTTGTCCTTCCTGAGGGCTGCTTCTGCTGCAGTGTCCTGCTGTTTGTTTAGGGGTTTGAAAGGAGTTGTTTGACATGCAGGAAGATGAGTGCTTGTCCTATATACATATAGCACCTGATGGACCTCCACTTCAGGTTCGTGTGAGCTTTGCCATTTGCTGCTGACCTTCTTACATGTGGCTAGCATCAGTGCTTATACCACAGCTGAATCTGTCCCAGAGATCTGGATCTTTTCCTTTTCCTTGCTCCAGGCTGACTTCGGATGTCGTTGTCTTTCTCCTGCTCTGTAGCAGAAGGCACCATTTTTCTGCCTTTGACAAAAGTTGGTAATTATTTGCAGTGATCTAAATATATCTGTGTCTGATATGTGCTGCTTTTGTAGGGAGGGTATATTATTTTTGCTTTGAGTGACCACTTTGTAGAAGGAGACAAGGAGCATGAAGATGGAGGCTCACATATTTTTCACAAACTTTCGTATCTATGCTGTGCTCCACCCGCTCATGTTTTTAATGTTAATCTTCATATAATCTTTCTTTCCACTCACTAAGGTAACAGCCATGTTATCTAGATCATCATGCAGCCGACGGGAAAACTGAGGCCCAGAGGTGGGAAGTGCCTTGCCCACAGTCATGCAGGATTCCCATGGCCAACCTGCGGCTGGAGCCTGCATCTCCTGACTGCTAGCCCTGTGCCTTCTCCATGGGAGCATGCTGCCTTCCCACTGATTTAGTCAGTGACCTGCTGAATACTTTCCCTCCTGAGTTTTCATGGCAGTGGCTCCTGGTTTGTTGCTGATTTTGAGTCTTTAAAGAAAACCTGCAGTGACTAAATTGAATGTAGTTCTTTTCTCATCATTGCCTTGGCCACCTCCACAACAAAAGTCATGCACAGGAGCCCCACAGAGGTGGCCCTGGGGGCACCAGGGAGGGGACAGCAAGTGCATGATGTCCATCTTCCTTGCCTGCTTCTCACTCTCTGTTCCCATACTGGGTGCAGTCTGTGATGCTGGTGGCAATCTTAAGCCATCTGTGGCTTGGGGATGCCTTGCCTCGCTGGGTTCTGCTGCAAGGTCAGCCAGGGATAGCTTGGTGTTCAGGCTTGGCTCAAGAGGCTCAGGACAGGCTGCTGCACGAATGGCCTGCATTCAGTTTGTGTTTCTGTATGAGTTTTGCCATGGATGGTGGAGATGTGCTAGCCAGGGCACTGCCATAGAGAAAAGAGTGGATCTGGTCCTCCTGCGTTTTGAAGGATTGTCTTTGTTGCTCAAGGGAACCTTAGTCTCCATCTGGCCAAATACAGCCCTTCCTCCTTATCCACTCTCTACTCATGCTGTGGCTCCACTCTGGAAACGAAAAAAAAAAAATAGAGCATTGTCTGTTACAATTGGGATTTTATAAGGTACCTATGGGAATTAAGCACTCAATTCCCTCAGGTTCCTTTTAAACAGCCTAGCTGACGTGAATTTATGTTGAAAATAAGCAAGGAGAGGAAGCAGTCCTCTCAGCAGTGCCATAGCTATTCTCCCCGTGTTTGATGTAGCAACTGCCACGGTAAAGCTTATTTAGCTTTTAAGGTCTGTGAGTCAGGAGCTGGGACCAGAGTCTTCAAGAGGTCTCCAATGTGAGTGGACCCTGTGCCCTTTGCATCCTCTGGCCCTGTGCGGAGGGTCTTTTAAAGCACTCATAAGAACTGTGGAAATACCAGTGTGTAATAACACTGTGTGTAGCTACTCTGTGCTGTGCTGGGGCGTGATAAATGCACCTGAAATCCAGTGGGCCAAGGACTAAGCCTGCTATGAGTCAGTCCAGGATGACGAAACTCTGCCAAACCAACTTTTCTTTCATTTCCAAGGGGTAAAAATGTGTATGGGTGATGAGGTGTAGTGTTTAATTGCAACCCGTTGCCAACAGCAGCAATAGCATTCACTCTGGAAACGATTGGGAGATTATTATAACCACAAGAACCTTTTTTCACTCTTTTCCTCCATAACCAAGGAATGACAGTTTGCATCAGTCTTTGACACACAGAGAAATTCAATGACAATCATCATCATTTTAATTAAAAGTAAATAAATACAGTATATAAAAAAATAATAAAACAACTGCTGAGAGACCAAACAAGTAGCAGGGTATGGCTGTCACTCAGAACAAGTCAGGACACAAACAAGATGAAAAAGCTGCCTTCATCCTTGGTTATGAGTGAGAACCCTTTCTGGGATTTTGTTTTCATGGCTAAAAAGAATTGCATACTGTATTTTAAATTTCTTTCTGGATTTTCTTCCTCTGGCCATATAGCCAGGGCACAGCTGGCAGCTTGTCTTGCAGCTGCAGGAGGGGAAAAGCGACTCAGGAGGGGATGCTGCTGACCCTGTGATCCAGTGCAGAGCCAGTGGGTCCCAGAGAGCCACTGCCGTCCCCTGCCTGTGATCCACTCCCAGCTCCCCCTCGCCCCTTGGGTCTCTGACGCATGCCTCCTGCATCTCTCACCTTTAGGAAAATGTTCACTTTGTGGCTTGACGGACACAAAAAAAAATGCCTGCTCCTCACTGTGAATTTATGTGAAATGGACCCAAATTGCGGAAATCTCATGAAATAAGCCAACTGTGTCACATTTCAGAGCTTAGAGAACAGCTTGGATTCTTCCCTCAGATTTGAAGAGTTATTCAGCCTGGGAACTTAAAATCAAATCACAGTCTAAAATCAGACCAGGTCTCCTTAGCTCAGCTTTTAAAACAAAAACGTATTACACTCGAAGTACATTAAGGACAAAAGGCTGTCTCAATGCAATAATATAAGTGGACAGTCAAAATAAAGCAGCACTGGGAAATGCATAAGTTAATGATGCCTTGTTATGTATCCTATATCTTTTATGGCATGAATTTTATAGTCTAAGTGGTAGTAAGATTAGAGGTAGGTGAATAATTTATAGCAAATAATTTATTTAATGAATTCTTCTTCCATTTCTATTTGCAAATTGTTTGTGAACATCCTGTGGTTTCTTTGCATTTTACTTATTTGAAATTACTTACTGAATTGCTTCTACAAATAGTATTTGACATATTGCATGCTTATGAGCAGGGTTTTTTTTCTGTTTCCCTTGTGGGGGAGCAGTATTTCAGCTCCAGGTTTGGTTGCTCGGCACTGATACAGAGCAGAAGTTCACACCATAGTATTTCACTATACTGACAAAGTAATTGTTAGAATTAAGCCGTTTCTGAAAGGTATCAAGAATTAGCTATTACTTTTTAATAGTTATGTAGATTAGTTGTGTGGATAGGCAAGTTCAATTTTCACTTTTGCCAATGTGTGCTAAAATTGCTTAAAATGTGTTACTTCCTCATGCATTCATGTCACTAAATTAAAATAGTTGCAGAGATGAACAGAAAGATATAAGGTCCACAGTCAGCAGTGTGCTGTGCATATGCTTGACTTTAGGCGTATTCTTGAGTAGATGCATAAGTGGTAGAGTGGCAAACGATGAACTTCAGCATATGTTTAAGTGTTTTGCTGAGTTAGGGACCAAAATATAGAACAAAGCAAATTTATCTTTCATGAAAGTGAACATATGAGAGAATTTTGTTTCCTCATCTGCAATTATGGGGTAGTGCATCTTTCAGATGGTTGGGGGGAGGCAATGATATAAATATTGCACTAGCTTGCAATATTTCTGATTTCATCAAATATGAGACAGTTCATCTGAAGTTTCCCACACATATCATTCTGTCCTTTTTTTCCCTTAAATATTGGGGGAAATAACATGAAGAATTGAAAAAAAAAAAACCCCAGCCATTAGTTTCACTTACTATTTTATTTATATCTTCATCTTTCAAGATTTCTCAGATTTCAGAATATTTTCCGTGTGCTTTTATTGGCTTATCATCTTTCTAAATAAAAAAGTTCACTCAGAAATATTAAATAGTGTTTGACAAAAGTGACCCTCACAGACAGGAGGACTTTCTCTGGGTCTGTGAGGAATGAGTTACTTTAGCATCTTAAAGGGCTGTCATAACAATATAAACCTAGAAAGGTTACATTTTTCTATGCATCTTTTTGAGGCTACACATTGTGGAAAGCAGCTTCTGAAGTTACGTGATGTACCCTTTAGCTCTATAATGCAGGTGGTGTTTTGTTGGCCTGCCTGAAAAGCAGAGTTAAATAATTAGCTTTGTGGATTTGTGAACCAGTGAGACCTCATCTCCTTCCTGTTTGTGCCTTCAGGCTGACCTGTGTGGAGTCTTTTATGTCTAGTAAAGGGTTGAGCATGGCCAGGTCTTTCCCCCTAGCAGTGAGTATCTCACCTGCACCTGCTCACCCAATTTCATGAACCTTTTGGAAATAAAAGTAACATCTTTGAGGCCTTTACTCTTCTGTCAGAGGAGGGATGGGTGCAAGGGTCTCATGTCCCAAGGAAAGAACTGTTTGTAGGCCACCATGGCCATGGGCATATTGAGTGGAGTAGCTAGCAGAAGACCACAGACAGCTCAGTTCAGTTTGGTCTGGGAAGCTGGGAAGAGAAAAAGCTGTCTCCAGGTGATGGATGATGTGTGGGAGGCAGCTGCAGAAGTTGGCAGTGACTTTTGGGTGAGGAAGAGTAACTGTTCCTGCTGACTTGTAAGAGCCAAAACGACCTCTTTGGAGCAGAGACTCAAAGGAGTAAGATGTTGTTTCTTATGCCACAGTGATCAGAAACGCATCCAAGCCATGCACTATACCAAAACCCAGACAAGATATATCACAAGGACAAGCCTGCAAAATGTGGTTATCATTGTCCCTCAACTCCTTGCATGCAAGCAACTCACACAACATACATGAGAGGAGGACTTTTTCCAAAGGGAAGTTTTTGGACCTCTGGACACATTTATTACCTCTTAGGTGATGGCCTAGATCCTGATCTTGCACACATGGAAATCAACGAGGCAGTTTCAGCTCTGTGTGGTTGGGAAGGTGAGGGAACATTTGTCGGGCAGAAGAAAGGAGCGCTGGAGCTGGACTAGCAGTGTGTGCTGCAGGGAGAACTGGGGAGTCCCTGGACTGATGTGTTTCCCCATCTATATTCCTATTTATCAATTTGCGCTCCTCACCCACCTGTTCTCCTCCATGTCCTGTCGTGTGATTCCAGCTCTGGAGAGGACCCTGCAAGGAAAAGCTGGCAGTGGAATTCTGAATTTTGTACCAGCCGTTTCCTCTCCTCTTTGTAGGGCTTTCAGAACATTAATCGCATAAAATTTATCCAGGCTTACTGCTCATCCCCAGCACCTTTAATGACCCCAGCAATGAACATTGTGAAATTAAAAAGCAATCACCTATACCAAACAAGATAAACAGCAAATGGTCCCGATGGTCTGCCATGTGTCCTTGCACACTACAGGGGTGCCTTCAGCAGCAAAATAAGTAGCACTGCATTAGGTTTACAGGGACAATGGTGCCACATCCTGCAAGGGCTGCAGGCACTCGTATCTGTGACAGGAACAGCATCCAGAGACTGCTTGAGGCAATTGCATCTTTGTTATTTTGGGACCAGAGCCTGGTCAGCTCAGGAAGGTGGGAGATCAAAGGCTACTTCTGAATTTAGCTTGGGCTCGCTTTCATAGAGCCTTGGGATGAAGATGGCAGAACAGGTTAGTCTGAAGAGAAGTGTGGCTATGTCTCCATCCAGTGGAGTCAGTGCCACTGATGATAAGTTGGCATCCCACAGAAATACAGTTTTATATGGGGAGATCTCCCAAAAGGAGGATGTGGCAGAGGGGAGGCCAACTTCCTAAAACTGAGAGGTCTAAGATGTGTCCTATCTTGTCTTCTGCCTTTCTGTGTTGCTCCCTCTTCGGTGTTATATACATAGATTTGTTAATAGTAGCAATAAAATAACAATAACAACAACAGCAACAACAACAACAACAACAACAATAATAATAATAATAATAATAATCAACCACCTTATTTTCCACTCCCTTGGGAAAGATCTGTTGTGCCAACCAGTTCTGCAGTGACTCCTCTGGGATGGTGCACAGTTTCAGACCTAAATGTCTGTGGCCATACATCAGGCTCTCTGTGTGTCTGTCACAGTCAGCCAGGACAAGTAGAAGCAGGCAAAAGGAAAGAAAATAGACAAATTTCCGCATCCACAGCATCTGGAGTGAACGTCAAACAGATGGGCTCTTCCACCCCGATTATCCTAACGTCCTAAATATAGAAATACGGGCTTTTTTTTTCCTCCTCCTCTATTTTTTTTTATAAATTTAAATTACCCGAGGGGGTGGTGTTAGCTCACGCTAGGACAGTGCTAACGAGTGCAAATAGAAGTCATCTGCTGACAGAGTCAGATCACGGCTTCTGCTTATGACTATTCCCCCTACCCTGCCCACACACACTTTTTCCATTGGAAGAGCGGGGACTGATAGGGGCTGAAGCTGTCCTCTGTGCAGGGCAGGGGAATACGTACGTGTGCGTGAACAGGCTTTTATTTCAAATCCTGTCTGTGGTTATGCAGATACACAGAGTAAATAAGGACCAAAGAAAATGGGTGAGAACTGCATGTCCTCGCCTCCTCCTGCAGATGGTTTGGTAAGTAGATGGGGCAGCTGTACCTCAAGTCACTGGAGGAGGTCACAGCTATTTTGGTTATCATTGCACAAGCACATTGATAGGTGTGGGGTAGAAAGGTGTGGGGTCTGTTTTTATCCTGTACCCACTGGTGTTTTTATGCAGTGTGCAGAGATCGAAGGGATGACTGCTGGCAGTGGGCTGGCTGGCCATGCCTGAACACCCTTGTCCCTTTTGTCCTGCAGTGGTTGCCACCAGTAAAGCAGCAGTAAGGAAGCGTTTTGTGTGATTTTTGGACCTCTTTTGCTGTACTGAGAACTCGGGTAAGGAAACTCTGATGGGTTTCTTTTCCAGTGGGGAAACACAGCACCTTGCCTATGCTGTGTTTTCCATTCATCTTCCAGATTACTTTTCTTCTGCTTTTTCTTGTCCTGGGACTGAATTTCATACCTGTTCTCAGACTTTTGTTCCCTGACCAGCCATGGGAGCAGGAGGCAGGGAGGGGCAGGAGGAGGTTCTGCCTGGAGAATGTGGTAGAGGAGCATGGAGCGAGTGTGAGGCTGTGTGTCTCGCCTCTGCCCTGTTGGTTACTTGCACCGTGGTGGGTGCACACACCTCGGCCTTGCTCTCCTCACCTGTAGGAAGGCAATGACAGGGGCTTGTTTCTAAGGATGCTGGCAGGGAAAAACATTATGTTGGTGCCGTGTTACTATTACCGCCCTAACCATGACCTAAGACATATAATGAGGATAAAGGTTTGCAGCAAAACTGCCCTGACTTGGGGCCCAGCCAAGCAGCACTGCAATGTTTTTCCCTTGTCATTATGTACAAGGGTGTGCTGTGCTCTGTGGATGTATCTACACTAGCATCAGCGCAGATATACAAATAGACCATGAATAAGACTTCAGAGACTCTGTGAAGAGATTCTTTATCTTATGGGCTGCTCTCCATGTAAGGATAGCACATGGTTTATTAAAGCTCCCAGGGCTGATTTTGCTTGTGTGCTCATGCTCTCCTGCAGAAACCCAAACAGTTGCAACCTTAATCCCAGGTGCCAGAGTGCTGTATGTATTGTTGGCTTCTATAGGATCTACATCTTCCTTGGAGGTCTCCTACATGCAGGAGGGGTCGACAACCGTTGGAGGAGGCTGGCTGGGGAAGGCGTGGAGTTTCCACCACAGGAGAAGGCCTCTAAGAATAGGTTCAGTGCGCAACTGGCAGGGTGACAGAGCTGTAGGAAATCCTGCCTTGGGGCAGAAGGATGATGCTGGTGATTTCCTGAGGGTTGCTGTGCAGGGAATTGTTACCTGTGGTCTTTTCAGGGTAGAGTGCTTCTCCTGTTTCACAGAGGTCATGCAGAGTAGCGTTGTCTGGACCATGAAGTACCCAGGTGCTATAGATACTGGGCAGCACGGTGAAAGCAAATACATCTAGAAGCTCCCCCTGGAAACAGTGTGTGTTTGGCATGGTGGGGGTCATTCCACATACAATAAGCCCTATTGGGGCCATGCTTATGTTTGCACTGTGCTCCCTAGAGCCTGGGTCAGGAGAGGGCTTTGCAGCTTGGATACAGCACCAGACCTGAGCTGGCTTCCACGCGTTTGCTTAGGACTCGGGATAAGCTCTCCCAGATACTGCGTATAAGGGATCACGGCAGACAGACACCTAATTGGCTTTGCAGGAGAGGAGCTTTGGCACGGTCTATTCACTCCGATTCCCGAATGGCCGTATCAAACCCGGCTGGCGCAGCACAGGGTCACTCAAGCATCTCTGCGCTGTGCACTTGAGTAGTCCTGCCCAGCAGCAGCTCAGGGGTGCAGGCACACCCGGGTGGGCTCCGCGCGCTGCCTGCTTGGCAGACCTGCCTGCCTCAGGCTGCGAGCCACCGCGCGCTTGATCTCTCTCTCGCCGCAGCTTCGCCCCGTTCGTGCTGCGCAGAGCCAGGGCTAGTCGGCCAGCAGGACCTGCGGTAACCCTGGCGGGAGCCACCACCATATTTCTGCAGCAACGGCATGGTTAATCTGCAAGATGGTTAGATTGTCTCTGGAGACAGTAATGCTGTTTACAGGATTTTTAAAAAAAAAAAAAATACTGCTATGAAGGAGGCTGGTTGTGCTGCTTGTGTTTAAGGACGCCTGGTATTTTCAGTTATACTTTTCACCTTCTCTTGCCCCAGTCTCACTCTTGGTAAATGGGGCTAACAATCCCCCTGATTACAATTGTTGCCCCTGAGTAACTGTGGTGGTCATTATTCTTATCCTGTCTTTGCTTTGAGGCACTTAAATATCTTGCCAGGTTTAAAAAGATGTGCTGAAAGTTTCCCATCCCCAGATCTAGCTCAGACTGACTTTGTATGGAAAGTGTTAGCCACCTCTGTCCTATTTTTGAGAATAAGATTAGGGGGAAGAATGGGTTCCTGCATGTTTGAAAAGGAAAATATTTTCTTTTGGATGCTGCCTTTCCACTGTGTTGTGCAGACAGACCTTGAAAGGCAGCAGAAGGGTGGTCTGTGTGACACAGGTGTGCTTTCTGCCATCTTTGAGAAAATCTACCTGAATTTGGTTAGGTAAAAAGCCTTTGAGAAATCAAATCTGATTGTCCATGTGCTCAGCAGAGGCACCATATAATTTAGCAAGGAAAAAGCCCTTGAGTTTTCAACCCCTTGCAGCTGCTGTGTGTGACGGGGCTGTGCCTTGTGCTCCCACCCAGCATGCAGGCCACGCTCAGCAGGTACCGGGACAAACCCAGACCTCCCCTAGAGATGCCATGAGCTGAGCTAGGGCTGGTCTCTGGCAGTAGGAGCGGGGTGCGGGTCTGTGTCTCCCTTACCTGCTCGGGGGACTTCCTTTATCATACGTGGAGGTGATGGAGGAGCAAGTCACCCTGCTCACATTCAAGGACAGAGGGACCTGGTCAGGGAGGTGACCAAGGCAGGGGGTGCCTGGGGACAAAGGAGCATGGTGAGAATGGGACTGCACCAAGGGATGGTGGGGAGAAGGGAGGAAGCGGAACCAAATGGGACTGGGTGGAGATGGGGACTCACTGCAGGGGAGTCACATTGATGGGGTGCCCCTCGAGCCTTCTCTGCTTCAGGCTGTCCCAGCTCTCTCTCAGCTCTCCTCTGGGAGACAGCAGTCACACAGAGGGATTGAGACTGGGAGTGGGGCTATGCTTTGCGAGGGACTCTGTGGCCTGATGAGGCTTGGAGGAGAGGATCAGGGTGAGTCTGGGACGGGTTGGGCAAGCAGAGCAGCGTCCCATCCCAGAGGAACTGAAAAACTAGAAGAATTTGCTTGTGAAGGGTGTGGGATGCTACACCATTGAGCACCCTAAAAAATCTCCACAGGGACTCAGTGATTCTATCTTCTGGCTGGGACTTGAGGGTATACCACAAATAAAAGCTGTGGTCACACATTTTGCATAAATTCAGTAAAACAGAGGATTAAATACATGCTCGGTTTCTGTCTATCCTGGAAAGTGAAAGAAACAGGAACAAATTAAAGTGTGTGATATTTTTATTTATTTGTTTGCTTGTTTTAATATATGATCAGCTGTATTTTAGCAGTGCCAGTGGATATTGCATCCAGTGCTGTTGCTTTTCTGGCAGCATCTGGGCTAAATACCTGAGCTGTGTTGATACTTGAGTGGTTTAACAGTTTGCTTGGTGAAGGCTGGTACTTGCACAACAGGGGTTAAAAAGGAGATGAATTAACATAATAATAAGGTAATAACTATTAATAATTGTTATATTAGTAACAATAAACAGCAATGTGTTTAAAAAATCCAGAGAGTTTAAATCTCTGTAAAATAGATTGCCCCTTTTGTCCTTTCCCTGCAGGTGTATTATATTCCTGAAATTTCTCCTGTCAATTTTGTGCTGAGAACTCACTGGTGTGGTGGTCATTCACTGCCTGTTTGAGGTTTGCTGCTGTTTCATTTAACAAGAGCAGAGTTTTGGTGCAGGGACCATCCAGCAAAACATGTTGTGGGACTTCTGCAGTGCAAGTATTTTATCATTGTTGCTGGCACTATGGGCAGAGTTTGTTTCTTCCTTCAGGAAGAAAAATGGGAAGGAAAAGGAGAGAGATAACTGTAGTGTAAAGTAAATGGCTTCAGGTGATGACTGAAAATGTGGAGAGGCTGGTCGATGTGAAAGGGACAGGCACTGAATTTCCCCAGGAGCTGCACGTGGTGGGTAGCATGTGTTTGTTACCCAAGTGGAGGAATCGCATCTGGGGTCTCGGGCAGCAAGGACTGCCAAAATTGGGGGTTGAGCTCACATATGCCATGTTACTGGCACTTCTAGTCTCTCCCTTGGTGTTGCAGCATCCGGGGAAGAGGAGCCACTGAGTTAGGCAGGGACGCCGCTTTCCCCGGCAGCGGTCGAAAGATGCTCTTTGGGCATTAGTGCTCTTCCCTGCTTTTGTTTTTATTCAGAAGAGTGGAAGTTGAGGACAAAACGATCTCTTGGCTGGATGTGATGTGGATTTTGTGGAGGCTGTCTAACCCAACCTTTTGCAAAAGCGGATGGTGGGACTCCTGCCAGTTCAATTAGGCCAAATATACCACACTTGGGTGCCTAAAGCTGGACAGCTGCATTTGTATTGAGGCACACCAGGAACAGTCACCTCCTCTTCAAAGTGGTGAGCTGCTTTCTTGGGAGGCTGAGGTTTAGTCCCAAAGCAGGTGCTGAAGATGTTTGGTCCTGCTGAAGACTAGACCTGTAGCCCCTAAGGGGTTGGGGATCCCTTCCGTTATGACCTCAAAAACATGAAAGGGTTGGTCTGATTCACGTGGAAATGACTCCCTTACCTAAGCTTAGACACTCAACCTACACTAACTTAGCAGGCTTTTCCTCAGAAGCCCTCATTCAAAAGCAAGGTAGATGGTGGTGTTTTTCAAGGGTTTGGGCAGAGAGCAATTTGTACGGCACAAGGGGACAAACAGGAGGAGACCGAAGTTCCCGGGCCACCTGCTTCCTGCCTTGCGTGGTGCTTGGGGCTGCAGCAGGTCCATTGGAAGCGAGAGGGGAAGCCAATCAAACACAGTGCTGGTAACAGTTGCTGGCATGGCGTCTTCCTTCCCTCCCCGCTCCCACTTCTCCATCACAGAGAAAAGGTCTAAGATCTGTGAAACCTAGGCCGAGATCACCATGCTTCATCAGCTCCAGTGAGCTGGCCTCCCGCTGTTGAGCAGGTCTGTAAATACTCCTTATTGTGCAGGAAAGCTGTGGGGTTTGGCTGTCCTTGTCTGCCTGCTCCTAAGTCTTTGTACAGGCAGGTTCAGTGGCACGAGTGTTTGGGAGATGGCTGTTCACTGCATGGACGTTCCAGGGAGCAAGCAAAAAAATTTTCTATTTAGCTTTCCCAGTCCGTTGCTCTCAGATTGTGTCAAGACCCGGCACCCTGTGATGGAGGTTACCAGTCACAGGCAAAAAAGCTGGTGCAAGCCAACACTCTCTCTCAGATGGAAAGCTTCTTGTTATTTTTTATTTTTTTCCTTAAATCATTCACCAAATGATTGCAAATCAAGAGTAAATAATTTTCAAACTGTGAATTGAGAGTAAATAATTTTTTAAACCATGTGTTGTGAAAGAGTCAGGGCTAAAATGGGCACCAGGCATTACTTGGAGAGTAACTGAACCGCTTTCTCCTACACAAATCAATGGCAACAAGACAGCATCCTCCCCTTCCCTGCCCTCCGGTCTCCAGGTGTTTTGGCTGCACGTGAGTTGCTATTGAAAGTATGAGGGGGACTGGTGCTGTGAGAAACCCACAGATAGTGGCTCTTAATTCCTAGGGGCAATACACATCTGGAGAGAGGTTTCATTGCTCTGCAGAACACATTAGTCTTTCCCAATGTGGAAGTGTAGCTTTTTAATCAAAGCAATCTTCCTCTCACCTTGGTGAGCCTTGAAAAGATGTATTTCTGTTGTGTCTGTCCATGGCACTTTGTGCTTTATCTTAGTGGTTTAGAGAAAGGCTTTCTTACCTACTGGGGGAGTTCAGATACTGCCACGTTTCTGGGCAAAATAAGTCTTCCTTGTGTTTCTCCATAGTTTTATTTCCAAGTATGTTCCTGTTGTCTATTAGGTACTTAAGAAACAGATCAAATGAAAAACACTGGGAGCAATTACTTTCTAAAGTGAAGGGTGAAGGTGGGCAGGACACACACACACGTTTCATTTGTTCCTTTGATTCTTGCTTTCTACTCTTCCCTTTTGAGTATCTTTCCTGTGGATGACACATGGGGTTCTTGGTAAGCCCAATTAAAGACCAGAGTTCAGTGCATCATTTCTTTTTTTTCTTGTGGCCTGTGATTGTGTCCTGTAATAATTGAACTTTGGAGTAAGTCCCAGCAAATTACTCTGAAACTGCCTCTCTGTTATCCCATTACCAAAACTGATGACAAAAAAAAATATCCCAACTTTTTTTTTTTTGATTCCTGCCCGAGAAAGGAATGTGCAAACTACAGGTCATTTTTAGGCTCTGTGTTTTCCCAGTGCCCTGCCCAGAGAAACTGTGCATGGGAAAGGGGTGCCATCGAGACTGGGGAAAAAGGTATTTCCCTGCCTGGTCGAGCCCAATCCAAGGTGAAGACTGGGATGAAGAGAGAAATCTGGACCTCAGTTGTTGGGCTCTGTGGGGCAGCGACTGTCTTCCATGCTGTTGTTGGGTGGGTACCTGGCACTAATTTAGACTGATAGCACCACAGGGTAGCACAAGCACAGCTGTGAAATTAAAGCCACAGGTCGGCTTGTAGAATTTCCCGTGATTGAAGTCATAATGTCTCCTCTTAATTAATTTAATTCAGGTTTAATTTATTGAGGGTTTGCCTTGATTTATTCCATTGTTGAATTGCTCACTCAGACGGCTTGTGTGAAGAGCCACTGCATTTTCTTGCAGCCTGGAAAGGCGCGTTATCATGTAATGATCCAGCACAACTTACTGATGACACTACCCCCATCCTCTCGCCTTGTTCTACTGCTCCACCAGGAAAAAAATAAAAGTGAGAAGGAAGGGATGGATTCACAAGTTCTCCTGTTTGAAGAAGAGAGAGAAATTTCTTAGGACTTGATAACAATTTTTGCATGGGGTTATCGGCACGTCTCCGCCCTAGAACTGCTGCAAGTCCATGGGCACGTGGCCTTACTCCTTGGGGCTGTTATTTTTCCATGTGTAATGTGGGTCATTTGCATTTGAGATGTGCTTTTGGGATCATGGGCATGTTAGATGCCCAGTCTTACCAAATTTGCTTTTCACGGGGCAAGAGAGCCAAGCGGTTACACCCAGTGCCTCCCTCACGCTCGCCGAGGAGGCTGGATTCCCTTAATTCCCCCAAAGGGGTCTTTTTCTCTCCCCTTCCAGCAGCCACTTGTGCAGTGTGTGTGCTGGAGAGTGTCTCCCCCTCCTCCATCCCCTTCCCCCCATCCTTTTCCCCCATCCAAAGTCTCCCAGCGCCCTTGTTGTTGTTCGGGAGGAGCCAGCAGTCCTCCTTCTCCTCCTCCTCCTCCTGGCTGGGTGCAAGGCCCTGATTTCCATTTCAATAGCAGGCTTTCTGCTGAGGTTTCCCCACCGCCCAGGCGGTTGAACAAGGGGCCCACTGTTCGTGGACGGGATGTTCGGCCAGCCCTGACGTCCCCGCCGTCCTCAATGGAGCTTTTCAGCCCCTCTGCTGAAGCCTGGGCGCCGGGCTGGTGGGGGGCAGGTTCCCGGCCCCGGGCAACACGCCACTCATTTTAAGCAGCCCCAGCCTGTCCCCACTTAGGCCTTTATGGTCTATTGGAGGCTTGTTTGACTCGCAGCTGTTTTTCGTGTGGCGCCGAGGTAATAAAAAAGGGAGGGATAAGTTAAACTGGAGTGGCGGCAAGGGATGGGGGATGAGATAGGGTCTTCTGCCAAAGGCTTGAATGATACAGGGGTGAGCGTGCATTGTGCCCAGGGCACCTGCCTCATGAGTTCACACTGATGCTTCAGGTCAGAGGCAGGCCTGTGCCTCATCCCTGAGGTTTTCTTCTAAAAACCACATCCTGCCATGCAGGTAGCTTTCTGTATTGGCGTTTGTTTCCAGACATGCAGCTGCAGCTCCAGGTCCCCATTTCCCAGATTGGAGGGTAAAGGCAGGACAGAGGAGCAACTTCTAACCCCTCGCCCTGGGACCTCTGAGCCTGGGCAAACCAAACTCTTCTGCCCCATTCCACCACACTGAGCATGTCTCCACGCAGGTCCCCACAGGGAGCCGGCTGGGTTTAAAGTGCTGGAATCTCATTACACCAGCCAGATGTGGATGAGGGCTGACAGCCCCCTCTGGTAATATTTTTGGAGTCTACCCCCCAGATGCTGCTGGCGCAGGTGTCACGAAGGATTGGTCTCTGCCATGGGAACCTCCTGTCCTCAGCAAGGTAGGGGGGAACTTGGCTGCTTCTCCTGCTGCCTTCAGCTCTCAGGAGCTTTTTTGGTGGCACGAGGATAACTGACTGCAAAGCCACCAAGGAGCTCCTGGTGTTGTGACATGCCAGGGTGGCTGTAGGCACTGCTTTTCTGAACCATTTTCCTTTTTTTAAATTTTTTGTCTCTGTGGGTAGAGGTAAGGGACTCCAGGTTTGTTTGTGTTTTTCCCCAAATAGTGTCACACCGATGACATTTAAATTCTACAGAGCAGGCACAGAAGGGGCAGCAGCAGAGCAGGCTTCCCTCTCTGCTGCTGTAGGAAGAGCCAGCTGGAGTGTGGGGACAGTGATGAGGCCAGGCAGACCTCTGCCAAGGCTGGCAGCAAACAAAGCCCACTAAAACTGGTTATAATGTGTTAAATCGCTAGTTGACAGCAGACGAGAATGAGAAACCTTTCTCTTCTGTCAGTATGGGTAAAGTGCTGATAAGGAAAGGTAATAATGCTTGCTTCTGATCACTTCTTAAAGTTTTAATTTAGCTGTGCTTCTTTTTCTCTTCCTTGTTTTTTCCACCGAGTACTTTTCATTTGTCCTCTGCTGACACCCTCTTGTGCACAGAGCACTTGCAGTCCTGTTTTCCCCTTGCTAATGGAGACAATAATTCAAGTGAGCTACACCCCTCTGCAGCAAGCAAATGCTGGAGTGTGTGCGGGGTCCCAGAGGTCTCGCCTTCGCCCCCTCCGCTTCCACCCCCAGCTCTGGTAGCAGGGTAGGACCGGTGGTGTGCGGGTGGCACTGAAGCCTGCAAGCAGTATGGGCCTCATTCAGGTTGGCGGAGGAGGCCTGGAGCAGATAGGTGACTGCTTCTCTACTGCCGACAGAAGCACTGGAAATCCAGCATTTCCTGTTCCCCAGGCTCTGGGGGTCGGTGTCCCGAGTGACGCTCTTTGGTCACCCCAACACTCGTGCCATGGAGCCGGCCCTGCGTGAAGGATGGGCTGTTGTGGCTGCCTGCCTGTGCTCGTGGGTAAAGGGGCAGAAGGGAGAGTAAGAGACAGGCACAGAGAGGTATGGAGGCTCCTAGCTGCTATCCTGGTGTCCACTGACTTCATTGGGAATTAGGCACTGACATATTCCCAGCACCTGGACATAAACAATTAGTGGAGACTTTGAGCAAGTTAGTGGCAATACCTGGGAGAAGGTACCAACTCACTTTCCCAGCTGGGTGGCATAACTGCGGGATGATTCCTCCTCCTGCGAGCCGTCCTCTGGCTGCCTGTGTCAGCGCTTGAAATCTCATTGCACTCTCAGCTTTCATACACCTGTGACTAGTAAGAAGGGTTTTCTTACTGGGATGGAGTGTCCCAGTTTGGTCTCAGCCTAGAGGAGGGGATTTCTAGTTGTTGATTTGGCAACATTCCGCGTGTGTGTCTTTATGATAGAGTGGTATCACTATGCTCTGAAAAGAAGAAGGTGCTGTGGAGTTGTGAAGGATGGTGGCTGTATTTTGATCTTTTGGGAGGGGTTATCTGTAACATGGAAGGGTCTGAATTAAAGTATGTAGAAACTCAGTCACGCTTTCTTTAGTAGAAGAGCCCTTCTTGCTCTTTGCCGTGAAAAAAGGAATAGAAAACAAACTGAATAAAAAATGTTTACACTTTTCGAGGAAGCTGAGTGCTCGGTGCTGTTTGAGTCTATAGGGGCTGATGTGCTGTTATGCTCGGCGCTTCAGCGGAGCTATGATAGCTGACAGCCCCTGTGGGTGTACCCAGGCAGCGCTGCGGATGCTCACAGCCCAGCAGGATCAGACCTTACATTAACATTACTAACTGATGAAGCACAAGGGGCCCAGAGGAAAGTAAGTTTCTGAGTCCCACTGGAATTCTTGGGCTCTTGTGACAATTTTCAACATGGAAACTTCAAGCAAGTTCTAACACAGCCAACAGATTGTTGAAATCTTTGTACTTTTGTGGGGTGTATAAACTCTGCAGGAGGGGACCTTCTTACCAGAGAGCTTTTAAATGCTGCGCTTCCTTTTACAGAGTTTATACTGGTGAAGCCTGTGGAACTTGTTCAGGTTGAGCAGCTCCGGTTATACATAACTGGTAATACATAACTGAGCTGATCCTTTATTTTTTTTAATAGGGAAGGTTGTGGGCAATTCAGGGAGAGAAAAATACAGATGCTTGTGTTACTGTAACATTAATGTCTCAGATGAATAGGTTTCTAAATTGTGACATTTGGGAAATGTTGTCTTTATAGTGCTTGGAGAAGATTGTGTTTTCAGTACGAATATTTCTTTGTGGTTTTTTTCAAAGACCGTTTTGCTGGATGTTTGGTATGTAAAATGCTGAGATAATGTTACAATGAGAACCTTCAGCATTTCATTTCCAGATTAGGAGTGTTTAGCTGTGAGACTGTGATGATAGTTCAGCTTGTTGCATTTCGGTTTTATTAACCAATCTGCACATGGTTATCACCTGGATGACTCACAATTAAGTATAAGGAAATGCAGAAGTCACCCCTCAAAAAAACCACCCCAAACCCAACAGTAACTCTAAATACTGTATAAAACTCTCTAAATCCAGCCATAAATACAGTCCTGGAAACAGCTCAGCGTTTTCTCTGACAGCTGCAATCTGCATTCTTACGACTTTGAATTTGCACTTTGCCTGCTGGGAAGGGAGCTTTCCATCACTAACATCTCCACGTAATTCAGCAGGACACATTTACAAAGAAAGCAAGCCCTTCCCAAGAGCAGCAGACTCTTCAGCTGCACAATGGAACTTTTTTTTCCTCTCTTTTTTTAATTTTTATTTTTTAAATTTTTGTGAGTTGTATCTTACTTGCTCTGTTCTTTGGGGCTTTTTTGTCCCTTTTGGACCCATAAAGAAAAAGGGTCCTGGGAACTGTTTGTTTGCCCTTTTTGCTTTCCCACGTGACCCGCAGAGACTACCATTGTGAGCGGGTGACGATGGGAGACCAAACTGCTTACGCCTGTTAGGGTTTTGTGGTTTCAGTAACAGCGTGCCCCTTGTTTTAGATTCAGATGTGTTTGCCTGAACAGCCTGGGAAGGAGAGGTGGGTTCCCGTCAGCACAGCAGGAGTATTTCTCCAGCAAACCTGGGACCCTGGCAGCAGCTGCAGCGGGCTGGCTCCTGGCTCATGCTGCCTGCCACACTGGAGGAGGGGACCGGGAAGCTCCGGTGGATTGGCACTTCCTCAGCAAAGTAAATTGTTCCAGTAGAAGCCATTTCCCTCCCCACGGCACCTTGCTGTCTCTTTTGCAGAGAGGATGCTGTGGCAGCAGCCACTGCTGCATCTCGGCGAGTCTGTGCAGATAACTCCCAGCAAGTCGCAGAGAAAATATCTTCTTTCTGCAGGGGTTTAATTAGGTTGTGAATCACATTAGCGGAGAGGGCATACTTACTGTGCCATACGGTGGGCATCACTCAAGCTGGGCGTGAAAGGGCAGGCACCACAGGGTGTGCAGCAGAGACCAAGCCATCCTGACTTTGTTCCCCGAGACTGGCAAAGGCCAAATAAAGCTCATAGCACCGCACCTTGTTCAAGCCTGGTTGCAGGATGCACTGCCAGAATTGTGCAGGACCTCCAGAGATGTGAGTGCTCTGGCAGAGCATCCTTGCACAGTGGGATGTGGTTTGGGCAGCGTGCGTGTGTGCCTGTGCTGCTGTGTGTACCTGTGTTGTGATCCCGCTGTCCTACTAGGTCGGGCTGTGTTTTAATGGTGTATTGGAAAGGTTCCTTTGATGCTGTGGGTGGGCTCCACATTGCCCTCCGAGCCCGTTCTGGAAGACTGCTAAGCCTTTTATCATCTGTGCTTTAAATTGGCTCACGGGCAGGGCAGTGGGGATGCTGTGGGGCAGGAAGGTCGGATGTTGGCTGAGCTGGGTCTCCGGAAATATTTGCCTACTCTTTCCTTTCTCATTCTTCACAAGAACTTAAAATTGGATGATGAAATAGGAAACAAAACTCCCCCCAAAATGCCATCCTCAAACCCAGTAGTGATTGGAAGGAAGAGCATATGCCAAAAGTTAGTGTGCAGGGAAGGGGCTGGGCTGGTGTATCGTGTGCCTGAAGCCTGAGCAAGCAGCTGGTGAGTGAAATCACATACACATGCGCACACGTGTGCACACACAAACATAGAGCTCTGCATTTGTCAGTAACAGTGTAGTAGCATGGTTTCTGTATATGAAAGATCATGTCTGTGCTAAAGGGGCATCACCCAGGGAGAGTCGTGCTTTCAGGGACTGCAAAGGACAAAATCATTGAGAGATATATGTTTTGCCGGAAGACCAAAGAGGTTGCAGATGCAGAACTAACTGAGCTGTTTAGACTTCTTTTTTACACTTTTATTTATTAAAATGCTCTAGATGCAGAGGAGCTCTGCTCATTATTTATAAGTGTTGCTACCGCCTTGAAATGGAATCTGCAGGCACTTCGATAAATGTGGTGAAAGCTTGTCTGGTGTCACTGCCACTTCTCTAAAGTGCCTCCTGCATCCTCTGCTGAATTGCTGTTTCATCAGTTTGGACGGCAGCGTTCCTCAGCGAATTGCAGTAAAAGTCTAGTTGCATCATCCCATGCTAATGGAAATGGAGCAGGAGGGAGTGAGCGCCATGAGTGTCCTGTAACTGCTAGGCAGGGCAGGGGCAGGAAGAAGGAGACAGCCCTGCTGAGCCCCGCTCCCTCCTCCATCCTGGTGAGTTTGCTGGATAAAGGCTCCTATTTGGTACCGCTGTGTGCATGCTTATATTTTGCCCTGTGCTGACAGTTAGGAATGGCATTCCTGTTTGAATGGCCTGTGCCAGAGAGCAGAAGTCACATTGTTCCAGCATCAGCCCCTGCTTCGCACCATCCCAATGCCCGTGGTGGAGACAGGCCACCCATGGACTGTATGTGGGGCTGTCCTGACAGCTGAGTGCAGGGAGCTTTTAAAGGTCTTAAAGGATGCAACTCCCCTGGGATCAGAGGAGACCAAAGTGATGACATTGAAAAATCTAGTGACCAAAACACAAAGGGAGAAAGTTTGTTGAAAAAAAGCCAACAACAAACAAACCAACAAAAAACAATCAACAACAACAACAAAAAAAGCAGCCTCCCAAAACCTTGTCTCTTCCTTTGGGCAGAGGGAGTTGCTCTTAGCTGATCCTGCTAAGCAGAAGTTACACTTGTGCTGAAGCAGGTGCCTGTCAGGATGATGAGGCAACGGAAAGATTGTCCTACGAGGGGAGATTAGAAGAGCTTGGACTGTTTAGCCTGAGGAAAATGGTAGGGGGAGTATGAGAGAGCTCTGTAAATACATCAGCAGGTAAACAGTGTGATGGGGGAACAGCTTTTTAAGGCACAGGGAAGGTGCTGGCAGCAGCACAGGTTCCTATAAATCAGTTGTGGTAATCTAGTCTGGGAATTAAAGCAAAACTTCCAACTGTTAAGTCAGGGAAGTTTGGGAAGAAGCTTCCAGGCAGAGTAACAGGAGCAAAACACCCATACAGTCTTTAAGATGAGTCTCGATCTGTCTGTGAAAGGGATTATATGATGGTGGCCAGGCTCTGTGTGCTAATAGATTCTGTCCTATGCCACTTCCTGTGTTCCTACTCCCACATTAACCATGCAGGCTTTATGTATGAGATGTGCCTAAACAGAAATCATAGATGAAAGTTTAAGTGGTTTGCAACTTTGAACTCATTTCTTGTGGATTTTTTTTTGTTGGTGGAGTGGTTTTTTTGGTGGTGTGGGTTGTTTGGTTTTTTTTGTTTGTTTTTTTTTTTTTTTTTTAATGGCTCCTTTCAGAGTGTCCTTTTGACCTGAATATGCCGCAGCAGCATTTCACCTGCTGCTCAAGTTTTTCCCTTCACTCTCCTCAAACCGTCTCACTCCTGTGCAAGCTGTTTCCACCAATGCATAGTGCAGCTCAGCACTTTTGGGGGCTGAAAGCTATTTACCAGCTAAGAGGGCAAGAGCACAAAACTATTTTCAGCACCGTGACCTGCCTTGGCCAATTGGATTGTGTCTGACAATCCTATTTGGTGGAGATGGGGTCACATAACCTGAAATAGTTTCTGCTCTTTGCCTTCACCTCTGGCTCTCGTGCCTATACAGCAACTGGGTTGCAGTGCCTGTGCTCTAATACCTGACCTCTGGAGGGGGGAAGGGCAGTGTGGGGTTTTGGGCTGAAGCTCCTGCTCCCTGCCTGGAGGTTGCCCCTTCCTCCCCACTGATGCCCCATGGAGTGGTGTCCTCATGCCATGACATGAGGTTGCTCTCTGCCCCTGTGGAGTCAGGCACAGGTGTGTTGAGCTCTGACCTTCAGCTCGCTAAGCCTCTGTCCTTTGGGTTTTTGCCTTGCTGAAAATCAGTGGGGCTTGCGAAGTGTCTGGGCATCGAGGAGTGGCTGCTGGGCAGTGTTGGAGGAGTGGCATCAGGCTCCGCACGTTGGGTTACTGGCCCTGCTGGAGCACTTGGGTGCTTACCAAGGAATTACTCACACTTTGACCCTGAATCCTAGATCATCCCGTGCAGGCCCCAGAACTGCAGTGGAAGAAGCTTAAGCATGCACGCTTAGTGTAGCCATCATGGGAGCTGATTCCTGGCTGTGTGGTGACCGCAGGGGTGATCCGGAACAACCCTAGTTTGACTGAGGAATGGTAATGGGGTGAGGGCCATGGCCAGGAATGAGCCTGATGGCATGGGCTTGCTCAGCGAAGCAGCTGGCATTACAGCCCAGGTGCCAGCCTCAGCCTAAACCTGGGCTTGTACCTAGGGTTTTGGTGGGGAGCAGTACCTCGGCATGCCACTGCAGCGCTTCCATTCTCACCTGTGCTCCCACCTCCTAATGGTCGTGTGTATCCTGGGATGGGCAGGAAGGGTTCAGGAGTTAAGTCAGGTAGGGAAAGGGACATCAATAATCTCTTACACAGTTCACTTCAAATGTTTAAAGTATTTAAAAGCCCTGAATAATCTATTGCCTAAATGAAGCCAAGAGTGGAAAGGGCTGTTTAGCCCAAACTGGGCATTTCAGACAGGATTTGAGGCTCTTGGGTTTTTCTTGGTGCAGTAACTAAACAGTGCACTTGCAGGATCCGTTTTTAGCCCAGTTTTACTGGGAGGGAAGGACTGTGACATTCACTCTTATAGCTTTGTACTGTGTTGGCCAATTTCAGCCCTGTTTGTTAAGAGTCTCCAAAACACTGCATTTGCCAGAATTCATCAAAACATATAACCAGATTAAGAAAGGAAACCAAATTAATAACTCCACTGTGGGAAACGAGGTCTGTAATGTGAATTTAGGTAGATTATTAGACATAAGAAAACCCGAACCAGCAGGTTGCGGAATCTAGGCTCCAGTCCTACTACTCAGGGATTCCTTGAGTATTTGGGATGAGGGTGTGTATGGAAGGCTTAAGGTCTGTCTCTGAGCTTATACAAGACTACAAAGCAGGAATGTTGCTGTGTTTTGTACTTACCAGTTATATCTCAGCTCAGCTGAGACACTTTCTGGCCTTGACTGCGACAACTTTCTGGCCTTTGATTGACAGAGGGTACCCTGCCCGCTGAGCTGGGCTCACATGCCTGCCTTCTCTCTCATCAAAGACGAACAACTGTGGGCTAATCCCCTGGGCAGCCCCGACGGCCGTGAGAGATCCTCTGCTCTCCTTTGAGGGGTAAGATGAGATGCTCCCTCTGGCCCTGGCACAGGTCCCGCAGGTGCTGCTCAGCCCATACCATGGGTCGATGCTGCTTCTGACTTGCACCTGTGCTCAACGCGGCAATCCCATTGATTTCAAGGCATAAAACTTAGCACAGCAGAGGCATGTTCTCTGGAGGAGTGGGAGGAACGAGAAGGCTGTCTGAGGATAAGGTGCGGTCTGGTATGAAAGACTTTTGCATTTCACTAGCTAAAGCATAAACTGAGTTTGTGCTGTGTCGCTAAAACCAGCGTAAACTCAGGCACGAGACTTTTGTTGCCATGGGTGAAGGAGTGGGCTGAGCCTGAGTCTTGGTGCTGTGTGTGGTGAGCCTTTGTCTGCCTTGCGATGGAGTAAAACAGTTGGCAAGTGTTGTCAGAAACCAGTGCATGCAGTACTTTGCACTGCTTTAGAGAGCGCTTTGCATCACGGGCCATTGCAGATGCTGAGTTAAGCCTGGCAAGAAACCCAGGAGGTAGGTCAAGTATGCTACAAGCTAGGGCAAGCTGGGGGAGCATGTGTAGTCACAGTTGTGGAGTCTTGGGGTGGGCAGAGCAGGGGCAGACTCCTGGCAGTCTCCCTCTCTCTGCAGCATTCAGAACTACTGGTGTTCATTGCATGTTGGCTTGGCCACGCCAAGCTGCAGCTTCCTCCTCACCTGCCCCTCTGGCCCGTGAAGCAGCAGCTGCTGCACAGGAATGAAGCGCTTTTCCTGCTAAACTAATATCCAGCGCTACAAAATGAGGCTAGAGTTTCTCTTTCTCCCCCACTCCGGTATCCTTGTTCCTCTGTGTCTTTGCAGGGGTGGTGTGAGCTCTCCCAGAGGTATTCAGCAGTGGCACGTGATTTATCGTGGTTTCTTTTTCCTGCCTTCTCACAAAGTAAAACCTTTTTCTTGTTTCAGTGTTGGCAACAGTAGGGGCATCGGATTTGGATCCAGCATGAAGATGAGCAGCCAGCATAAATCCTGGGTGGGTTTTTGGAGTAAATAATACACCCAATTCATCTCACTGTGTCATTTGCACTAGGTGTCTCGGAAACCAGAGCCTCAGTTAGTCAGGAAAGCCTGCACCAGCTGGAGATGAAAGGATCTTTCCAGCCTGAGTGCTGGCATCCCTGGAGGGGTTTCCTTCTAGGCTTTCTCAGTTTACCTGGACAATACTCATAACCTTAGCCTCTCTTGCACATGCTTTAATCTCATGTTTCAGGCTGTCTGTTGGTCATCTGTAGGGTCAGAAGGGCATTTCTCCCTCTGATCAGCATGGCAGAATCTGCTGTAATGTGGTTGGGTTTTTTCCTGTCCTCTGTACTTTGAGGCACGCTCCCCTCTTTCAAATTTCTGAGCATTTTTGCCCAATATATTCCTCCTGATGGTGAAGACACACAGCAGAGCCTTGCAGGGTGTTAGTGGAGCACTTCATCTGCCCTCCTGTCCCTGGGCACTCTGTAGTTACAGCTTTGGGTCTTCTACTGTCAGGGGCACAGGGCATCAGGAGGGTGAAGTTACTCTTTGTGGGACATTTCCATATCAAAATGTCCATTGCCAGACTTCCAGCAATTGCGTGGCACCGCATTTGGTGACCCTGATGGTCCGTTCCAGTCTTTCCTTCCTAGTGACTGGGATGCGATTCATCTGAGGACTGGCAGGATGCTCGCAGTCCATGGTGGGGACTGGACTTCCTCGGCGACTGCCACTGTGTTTTCCTGCATCCTACTCCAAGTGCAGCCTATGTCCTTGTCCTGCTCAGGTCTGAGCACTGCTGGGCTACCGGTTCCTCCCTCTCTCCCATTTGAATCTTTTTGTTCACCTCATTTAGTTCTGAATTGCAGCACTCCGAGTAAAAAAAAAAAAAAAAAAAAAAAAAATCTATCAATAATCTGGGTTTAGAAACAAGCCTCCAGGGTGTTTAATTAAACCCATTGTGATGGAGGCAGCCACAAGGCATGCATGGTGTGTGTGTGCGCAGAGAGCTGGCCGTGGGGGAGCAGCAAGTGTGTACGTGTGGGTGAGAGGGAATAAAAGATCTGGTTAAATAGATCCTTTCTATCCATGCTCCAAATATAATGTTCTTAAACGTGTAACCCACGAGGAAACAACAATCGCCTTATGAAATATAGAGAGAGGCTTGTGCCAGGGAAAGGTCAGCAGCCCAGCTTCGCGTGGCTAACCTGGCCATAGGCTGGGGTGGCAGAGGCTTTTGGAGGGGAGGAGATGCCCGGCCAACCCTTTCCTGGCAAAGGGGCTGGATTTTCCTGCTGGGATCAAACTAGAAGGCTGACAACTCTCACCTAGTTTGAAGGAGAGACAAAAGGCAGGCCGGGGAGGGGATGTGAGGGCTGTTGCCTTTATCTAGACATTGGATGCTGGCAGAGAGGAGGGGAAAAGTGGAGTGGAAACAAAGCCCTGAGTTTCAACTCCTGTTTCATCTCTGCCATCCATAACTTCCATACCTCTTTCCTTCATGAACTAATTACTACCTGGATTTCATAAAGAACAGATTTTATTTTGTCCTGAGTTATTTTGGAGGAGAACAGGTGTGTGTGCCAGAAAGGAATACTTTGGTGCTAGTAGACGTGCCTTTTCTTTTCTAAAATTAATTTCCCTTTGGTCATCTTCACACCTTGTCCGGTTATTCTGCTTCTGTTTTTTATTTGCCAAAAATAGTTGGGTTCTGCTTCCGCTTTGCTGCTGTGCGGAGTCCCTCCTCACCTCCCTTCCTCTGCTGTCTGTTTCTTCACTTAAAACATGATGACACTTTGGTGCTGGGGACAATGGGATGAGCGGGACCCTGGTGCCCGGCAGCTTTCCCCAGCAAGTAGGCAGGAGCCCTCGAGAGGATATTTGCCCCTTCCAGGCAGCTGAGGATGTAAATGGGGTTTGTGCCCCTGTAGCTAAGTGCCCGCCACAGTGTGTCCCGCAGGGAGGTGTTTTGCTGCTGCCGGTGGTACGGGGCATGGGGTGCTACAGCTGCCTGCAAAGCCAGCATCATTCTCACGTGCCTGGCACCCATTTAAAAACAAGGGCAGGAGGGGAGGGGAAAAAGGCTTTTTGTTTTCCAACAGAAATAGCTTCAACAAGACACAGGCACCACCTCCATAAATGCAACCGTTGTGTGCGGCCCTGCAATGACCGGCTCCGTTGTGTTCCTCCTCACGAAGCCATCAGGCCCAGAGGGGCTCCTCTGAGCCAGGGGTTGTTGAAAGCCGGCAGATGTGGTGGTGGAGAAGAGGCAAAGGATGGTGATCCTTTGCAAATAGCTTTGCAGCTGCGAGGGTGGCCGAGCGCGAGGTGTAGCTGCTGCTTTTCTGCTGTATAAGAGCACTGAGCCATCGTGCTTGCTGTGCTCCCTGAAATAAAAGGAATATTGTGGGAAGGTGTTACCTAATGATGGTTGCTTTGCAGTCTATGCAGCCTACAATCCTGTGCCTTCCCCGAAACACAAGATGGTGAAAAGGATTAGGGTGGGAGGGTCTGTCTAGCCCACCCGCAGGTGGAGCAGCATGACTCCTAATTTTGCACTAAGGGCTTCCAGCTGTGCTGTCGGGCTTGGCGACCGCACCACCTTTCTCTCGTCTTCCAGCATGCAGAGCCATTGCATGTGTGGGGCCATCAGGTGAGGGTGGCTGCTCTGTTGAGCTCCTGGTTTAAGCCTTCTGTTGGCGTTGGTGCTCCTCCATGATGTAATTTTTGTGCCACAGCAGGTCATGCAGGTTCTCATCGTCTCTAATTAATGCTCCTGGCAGTCATGACAAGTGGCCCACAGAAGTGTGAATCTAGTTTAAGGAGACTAAGAAGCCAAAAAAAAAAAAAAAAGCATGCCTTCTAATCTGATCATTATGCTCAGGCCAAGGGATCAGCAAAATGATCAAGCAAGGAAGAGAAACAACTTCTGGCTACTAGATTTTGCATCCCTATCCAGGCCAAGTGCTGAGGGTAACTATTAATGACTGTACCACAGTGAACATCAATCTTGTAACAAGCTTGGATAATACTCTCTGGTGAATTAACAAGGACTGCTGATATCTAAGTGCTTTTCAGCTGCACGTTGCCAGGAATAAGTCTCAATTCTGGGGGGCTGGAGTCTTTCCTCAATCTGTGTTTAATTCCCTCCCATCTGCTGTCTGCATTTCCCGACCATCCTCGCCCAAGTAGGGCATGGTGTGTGTTTTGAGGGGAGTGGGGATGCACTGGGCTCTCAGTAGGCTGAAATGTCCCTAGGGGAGGATTTCTGCCGTGTGGGGATATCCAGGGTCTGTTGTGGTCTTCATGCCCTCACATGTGCAACCAGGTGCTGCCCCAGCCAGAATGTCCCTGGAGCCTCCACAGAGGTGGCTCTGCTGGTAGAACAAAACCACTCGAGCTAGTGCAGTCTGGAGCATGGGACAAAGGCGGTCTCATTCCCACCATTGCTGGGAATAATGGGCATAATTATCTCATTATTCCTGCAGCCTTCACAGCTCCCAAAGAAAGAGTAACTGGTGTGCAACAATGCCCCTGCTGTAAATAACGCCCTCAGCACATTCCACTGAAGCAGAAGATGGAGGTATAAAGCGCTGTCTGCCCTCAGACTACGCTCAGATTCACCACTTGGGTTTTTGGTCCACTGAGCTTTAGGTGCCTTTTTTTTGAAAAGGGCCAGGGGGGAGGGAGCACTGCGTGGGCTTTCTAGAGTTTTATTTATTAATTAAATCAAGGGCATGGGTGCATGTTCAGTTTGCAACTGCTTGGAGTTGTGCAAAAAGCCTGTGCCACCCCTGTCCTCGACGTGACTGGCAACATCATGGAGTGAGCAGGAAACGGAATCTGTGTCCTGGCTACACCAGCACAAAATTAGGAGGTGCCACTTACTCCTCCTGGATGTGCCAAAATATGTTTTCATCTGTAGGCCTCAAAAATTTTCCCGAGAGCCTTGTTTGGCAGCAGGCAAGACTAGGGGGTAGGAAAGGGAAAGATTTTGCCAAGGTTTGTGCAGCCTGAAGAGGGCCAAGAACAGAACCAAGTGCTGTGACTCAAGTTTGTTCTCTTTGCCTTGTTTTAAAGGTGTCCCATAAAAAGAAAAATATACTGCCATTAGAAGCAGAGATGTTTCTTTTGTCAGACTTCTGTATGTTTCACTGATCCATTGCTGGTTTGTGGAGGTTACTGCAGTGCTGCTGATGACTGTGCTGCTCTCCAAAGGTGTCTAAAATCCCCTGGAGAATAGTTTGGTTCTTTTCTCTACTTGTTATTCACATGAGAAATACCAGGAAGCTGTCTCCCAAGTTTTCCTGGAGAGCTTCTGGGAAGGTTGGAAAGCTGTATCATAAAGTTTCTTCATCCCTGTCCGAAATTTGCATTGGCTTTCAGGAAAGGCATTTTTCTCACAAGCATTTGTCAGGTAACTGGTTTAAATAGGTGTTAACATAAAGCAGAGGGTGAGTTTTCAATTATTCTTCCAGTTTCCTGGCTCAGGTGTCAGTTCTGTTCCTTGTGGTGTTACTGTTTTATTAGCTCACTGCAGATGACTTTGGCAAAAATTAGGAAGCTGAGACTTAATACTTCTAATGCACCTTAAAGAGAAGAAAAAAGCAGATGTAGAAAATCCACCCATACATAAAGTTTCACGTAAGCCCCAGGCTATTGCAAGCTCATAAAAACCAAACTCCAAAGGCCAAAGCATCCTTCTCTTGCAGCCCTGCTGGGAGCAAGGCTGGTGCTAGTTGGCACATGATGGTCATCTTTCTCCGGGTGACCACTGTGCCCCGGCTGGGCTGAGGGCAGGGGCAGAGCAAGATAAGCGTGGGTGCTCCTGGCGGGGAGCAGAGCAGGCTGCAGGGAGCTGGGGGGACAGCCCCCGTCACTTTGTCCCAGGCTCTGTCACTGGCTCGCTGCAGAACTTTGGTGCCTCGTTTTCCAGCAGGTAAAACTGGGAAGGGTGGCAGTTGCTTGTGGTGCAGGGAGGCAGTGTGCAAATTACCGGGAGCTGTGCTCGTGCCTCTGCAAAGTGCTGGATGGATGCAAAATATCCTTCTTCCCCATGCGGCCCCAAACCAGAAGCCCTGCGAGGCTGCGCGGAGGAGGGATCCCTCTTCCTTGCATCCCACCTGCAAACTGTCCCGCTGGCAGCCTCTGCCGTTCCCGCACTGAGCCAGTGTCTCGCTGGTACAGTGGGGCTGTCTGGCTCTGGGCGAGCGGCGGCTTACACAGAGGGTGGAGCTTTCTGAAATCCCGGCTGTAACCTCGGGAAATACAGGCTGCAGCCAAGCAATAAGACTTCTCTGTCTTTGCAACACCATCTGTCTCCTCTAACTTTCTGTAATCCTTCAGATGCTGGATTAGAAATTATCACAGGGCTGGGCTGAATCCCAAGCAGGGTTCCTCCTTCGAATGACTCAAGAGAGGGAAGCCTCACTGAAATGTGATGTCTTCCTGCTCCTCCTCAGGGCCCCACAGGGTTGTCACCTTCCCAGCTTGGGGTATCCTGGAGTGGTAGAGCTGGATTTCTGCTTTGCATCTTGGTATCCTCTTTCCATGCCGTGTTGAGGTGTGCAGGGGATGGCACTTGGGGCTGAGGGGGACCAGCGCAGGGAGGGGAGCACAATCGCTTGTTTCTCTTCTGACCTCAGCTTGCCAGACAATGTGCTCAGTGCTGGCGTGCGTGTGGGAGAAGTTCTGAGTCCTGCCCTTGCTCATTATCAGTCTGACTCCCCGGAACTGAAGGAGAAATTGATCTTCCCTATGCCTTTTTGCAAGACCAAATATTTTGAGGAGGGAGACAAATTGCTTCCTTCCCATGCACCGTGTCCAACATCTCACGTTATTGCTGTGACATGCCTACCATTATCAGATGTTTCTTTGCTACTTAAAACACCTCCCTCCTTTTTCCAGTGCTGATGGCAGTCTTTCCACAGGGGACACAAAATGGGGCAATGAGGCTCAGTGCAGAACAACTGGTGCGTGGTGCTGCTGGTGTCACCCAGGTGCTTTGGTGCCACCAAGTCATGCAGGGCTCTGAGATGCAAGAAGGCGTCTTTCCTGCTCTCACCCCACCACTGGTAATGCCAGTTTTAGCAGGGTGAGTGCTGCTAGCTTTTCCTTGGCATTTCACAGTTGCATCTGGAAGAGGATTTAGGGACCTGGGGCTTAAGCATCTGTCAGTGACGCTGACGTTATGCCACTTGCCTACCTATAGAAGTGCTGCCATGCCAAGGGGCACGGCATGTGCCTGGGGTCCCTTGGGCTGGAGAAGTCAGCATGCTGGCTGGAATGGTGGGGAAGAAGGAGGTGAGCCATCTCGGTTGGAGGACCTAGGGAGATGCCCGGTTCCTCATGCCAGGGCCTGAGCCAGCAGTATTGTGTAAGGGGCTGGTGCTGCTGGTTATAGGCATTATTTTAAGACGCGTTTTATTAATGTTGAAATTTGAACCAGAAGAGGAGTAGCTCAGTTGGCTGTGCAGTACCAGCAGGAACAAGGAGCCATTAAAATGTATCTGGGTGAGCAGAGCTGGGCGTGTGGGTGCACACAGAGGCAGTGGGTCTCATCAGCAAGAAGAGGTCCTTCAGTTACAGTCATTTTTCTGACAGAAGCTGCGCTTTCATTGCCTCTCCTGTGAGGTGCAGCAGCGAAAGGATGACTGCCTGGAGGATGCTCCTGGGAGGTGAAGCTGTGTGTGGTTTCCTCAGGGAAGCGGTGGTTTCTTTTGTGAACCATCCCTCTGCGCATGTGCACGTTAGTGGTGATGAGATGTCACTCCGTGCCATCCGTTCCTGCCTCCCAAAAGAACTTACATTACAAAAAGGGAACAGAGAGGGGGAAAAGGAAAGATAAGAAGGGGATTTATAGGCTCTCAGACAGGTGACGTGGGCAGTGCCTACATGATATATTGCAGGCAGAAGTAAGCTCCCATGACCTGCCCTCCAAGACAGCGGATGCAAGCCAGCGCTGGTCTGAAAGCCGTGAGACTGCTTCAGTGCAGCACTCAGTATGAGCTAATGCACCTTGCATCTCAGCGTGCTAACCACAGCTATGCAGCTTTATCGGCTCAAAGGATGGTCAGGCCTTGCTTCTGCCTGCAGCACACCAGGTAAATGTACCCTTGGCTTCAGTGATGCCACCTTCTTATTATAACCCCTGCTTTTCCCAAAGCGCAGTTCATCTCCAAGTGCATGTTTAAGGGAATGCTGCCTAGGCTATCCCCTAAATAAGTAAAATGGCTCTAATGTGCACCAGCTGGTCCCATCTCCTTCAGATATAATTGTTTAATGTAGGGTTGCAAGTTAGTCTCATCTTGGCAACTCGACAGTTATGTTGTGGTTTTATCCTGTGATGAGTTCACACAGGGATCTCAAATATCACAATGCACCACTGCAACATGACCATTAGTCTTGAACTGTACCTTTAAGAATGATAATTACTATGAAGCTCCCATTTTCTGTTTTTCTATAAGGTTGAATATTCCATTCCCATGCTGTGGACACCATTGTTGTCCTAGTGGGTGGTCTACAGAGTGCCAGCATTTGGGAAGTCACTTGCTACAGTGGTTGGAGGACGAAGTTGGGATGGGGCAGTTTTGCCCTGAGAAATGATCCCCAAAATGAGTAGTTTGGAGAGTCCCTTCTGTACACTGTAGTTGTTTGTATACATACCTATATTCATCCTGGGATGAATACTCCTTCTGGGATTTGCTGTTTCTGCAGAGAGCAAATGAAGAAGACTTCTGCAATTTCAGTGGAAGCCAGGGAGCTCTTAGGCATGCAGAGCAGTTCCTGGCATCCCTGTCTCTCTTCTGAAGAAATGGGAAGACTGCTAACAGAGATGTGAAGTGTCACTGTCCTTTTTTGTCCGAGGGTTGGAAAGCACTTTGCAGGCATTTAAGCTTTACAAAATCCCCCTGCAAGGCACAGAAGGAATTCTTTCCAGATGGAGAAACTGAGACAAAATGCCTTGCTCCTGCTTGCTTGATCCATTTGTCACTGAAAGAATTGGGGCAGGAGCTGGGACACCTGTTCCTAGCCCTGTGCACTGACGACAGGGTCCTCCCTCTCCATCACCTTGGGAGGGATGTAGCCCACACAGTAGTGCTCCTGGGAGGGCTTTCAGTGTCTGCTTTGGTCAGGAAACTACTTTGCAAATGCTTCTCCTCCATTCATGCAATGACACCTTATGTCTGACCTTTATTTCTTATGGATATATTGTTTAACCATTCCGTTTCAGGTATGCCAGCCCGCAAGACCCATCCATAAGTGCCTCCCATTCCCTATCACTCCCTGCTTTCAATCTATTCCAGTGCACTGATGGCTTGAATCACACAAAAAAATCCACCTTCTGGGCTTTTGTTTATCTCCTGGTGGCTCTATGCTTCCCTTTCTGGATTGCCTTGCCAGCCATGGGTGCAAAGAAAACTCATCCATGGGGGAAGGGAGCAGGCTGGGAATGCCCAGCCTCTCGGGGACAAGTCTGGTCCTGCATGTTGTGAATGGGAGCTGCTACTTTGTCCTCTCTTCCTCTTCCCTGCAGTGAGCTGACCATCTGCTTACCTTAATGGACTAGAGATTAGCCTGGGGGTTAAGTTATCAACATAATTAACCTAGATTTCTCCTCTACGGCTGAGGCAATTTTTACTTATCTACTGCTCAGGTGATGTTGTGAAATTTGGACGGCTCTCTAGGAACAACAGAAACTGGAGCAAGTGGAAGGAAAGGCTTTCAAAGTTTGAAATTACCCTGAAGCCCCCAGGGCACAGAGATGAGAGATGATGAAGCTTGCACAGGGTCACATATGTTCTCAGCTATGAGAACGGTATTGCAGAGAAGTTTAATATATTATTAATACTGCCTGTTCCTTATGTGGAGGGCTTTTCCGCTCTGTGTCTCAAACTGGGCAAGACTCATTAGCTCCATTTTATGGAAATTTGTTCCTGGAACATATGCAGAAAGCTAACAAATTGAAAATATATGACTTCCTTGCATTTCTGCCTGGTCCGCATAATGCAGAAGACTATTGTAGGTCTACCTGTAGGACACTTTCCAGCCTGTGCTCAGGGTATAAGCAGTTCAGTGACAGGCTATCATCGTTCGATGCTGTGGTCATGTATCACCAGGTACTCTTTTCATTCTGGCTTAGTATGCCAGAGCTAATGTGGCTCTACAGCCATGTGTGGGTGGCTTTTATGCTGCCTTTTCCTTGACAGTGAAAGATTACAGTTGCCACTTCAGAGCATCCCTAGCTGCCTTTCCTGCCCTAGATTCAGTCTGTTTGTGGATAGCACTACTGGACTCGCGCACAGGCAATCTTCCTTGGCAGGGCCAGTGATGACAAAGCAGTGCCTGAATTTTCAGAGGGCACCAAGTTCCTGCATACGCCCCCTGAGGCTCTCCTGCCTGTGGCCGTGGCGTTCAACCCATGCGTATTTGCTCTGGGCTCAGCTTGCCATGGGTGGAGATGGCTTGCAGAGGCTGTGAGTGTGGGAGCACTGCCTGACCCATCCCTGCAGGCACTTCCCATGCCAGAGGACATGCCACACAGAACTGGAGGACGTCTGGCGTGCCGTCAGGCTTCAGAGCCGGCACTCAAACGATCATTGTAATTACTGCCCTGAAAGCTTTTAATCCCTTGGTTAAATAAAACCAACAAATGATAGTGGGAGTAGGAAACTGCAGATGGCTGGAGGACAGCCGTGCCACGAGCAACGAGATGTGCAAATGAACAAACACCCGCATCCTGCCAGAGACACCTAATCTTGCTAATGATGAAATTAGCGTGCAGCTTTGGTCAGATCCCACCCAAACCTCGCTGCTCAGCTCCAGACATCTCATTGTCACAGAGGCAGGCAAGTTAGAAGGAGTTCAAAGAATAAAAACAATGATTAGGGTGCTGGAGGGGAGCCGAGGTATGAGGAAAGATTAAAGCAACTAAGTGCGTTTATCATGGGTAACTGGTGATTAAGAAGGGAAACCTAACTGTCTTCCTGTAATTTGAAGGGTGTGAACTTCAGGGAGAGGAGCTGCTCAGAAGGGTAGCAGGAGGTATATAAGTAGGAGTGATGTGATAAAGCCCAGGGAAAGAAATGTAGGTGGAATATCAAGAAAAGCTCCTAATAGACATTTTTTTGGTCTGGCTTATGAGTGACAATGATAAGAACATCACTCTTTGGGGCACAGGAAAATGCTGGAGGAGAGACCTCATAGTAATAAATTATTCTGCACAGCCAGGACTGGACTGCCTGAGATCACACACATTTTGTCCCCTTCTCCACATTTTTTTTAATAACAAAGAAGAAAACAACACCAGCGCTTCTTGTGATTTTCAGCAGAGATGTGTTGCAAATGTTATATTTTTCAGTAACGCTTTACCCCACACTGTCACTGTTAAATCTGTCTGCTGTCAAACTGTAGTGGGGTGTCAGTCCTCATGTCTCTTTGATAAGGTCTGGGAAGGATTTGGTGGATGTTGGCGGCACCACACATCCCCGGACTCCACAGAGAGCAGCTCTCCTCAGTGAAATGGGGGGAGCTATGGTGGTGCCAAGTTGCTTGGAGACAGAAAAGCCTCAGAGCGTACCCATGTTGATTTTGCATGTGCTGTTTGGTTTGCGCTGCTGAATTGGTGTGCCTATCATAAGCCTTTCAATAAGGCTTAAAAATTGCAGACCAGTCCTTTTGGGATGGCAGAGCCCCAGTCGCAGTGCAGGAGGGATCCGAGTTTTCTTATGAGGGGTTTATGCACCATCTGTGCTCTTGGAGGCATTCAGAGCGACCATGGTTGGAGCACAGTGACAGCCCCCTAACATGAGTCCTTTGTTGTCCCACGATTGTGCCCATGCAGATGGGCAATGTCACTCTCCCGACAGATGAAGCATCTACTTGAGTGCTTCTAGCGCTGGCTGTGCTGCAGCCTTCTTACTCATTAAAAATAGACCCAACCGCCCTTCTCAATATTAAGTCTGCCTGTATGCTGCTGGGGACTGCTTCCTGTATACAGGTGATCCCCTCCATGTGCTTACACATTCCCCCCAGCTGCCTGCATGTTTTCCACAGAAGTTGCAGAGCTTTTGCTGGCAGAGAGCATTGTCTAGAAGGGGTTCCCATTGCAAGCATCTCACCTCATTAATCTCCAAAACATAATGCGTTTACCAAGTTTACACCTGCCCTTGGGAACCTATCTGTAACACACACACAAATTCCTCACCTTATACTCATCTGTTCTCCGGCTCCTTTCTGCCTTTCTCCCCAAACCTGCATGATGCCCCCCCAAATGTGTTCCTGTTTTCCGCATCAGCTGTCCGAAGGCCGTGGTACCAGGTACGAGCACGGTGAACGCTGTGATGTGGTGCCCGCACTCTGCCACAGCTCTTACCCTGGGCAGCTGCTCCCCATCTTCATCACCCTAACACAGATTGACTCAGCTCGAATGCCCCTGCAGTAACCTGCCTGTTCATAAATTGGAGACCTTTACAGCTGAAGGTTTGCTTCTAACATCTTTTTTTAGCTTGCCCGGTATAATTCTCTGCTCTGTGACTGCTCACAGACACCGTTGCAGGTTTTATTTCCAAAGCAGACTGCATTGTAATTAAGAGGCCCCAAAATGAACTCAGCCTGGCAATAACAAAATGTAATAAACTGAGCTCCTAACAAGACTGATTGGAGAGCAGTCAAGCTGCACTTGCCTGGGATGTTTCAGCATCCACACAGACATTTTACCTGACACAATAATAGCAAGTTTCTTTCAATTGTTATGTTCACCTTCTCTGCAAGGGTCTGACAGCTGCTGTCACCTCAGAAATCACCAATGAAGGGGCGCATCCTTGTCTTTCCAGAGAGGTAACAGCACCTGCTAAGCAATAGAAGCTTTCACCCTGGAAAATTTCCAGACACTTCTAGAGAGGAAAATCCTGCCACTGACAGACACTGACCGTAGAACTGAATAATGCAACCAACAGCAGCTGCAGGATTGATCCTTCACCTCCTTCCCATAGGCAGGCAGCTTTGAATAACTGCAGTCTACGACAGATGCAGAAAATTAGGGTCTGTAACATGACGTTCGTGCAGACGTCCAAGTTTTGAGATCTGGTGTCTTGAGGAACTGAGGCATCTTTCTCTCAAGTAGAGTTGTATTGGCTATTTCACAGCCAATACATACTGGCTAGACATTTTAATGTTTGCTAACTTGCAGCTATCCTGTTGGGCTGGGAGGCTCCATCTCTCTGCATTATGGCCCACTTCTGGTGCAGTCTGGTCTTATCTTGCTTCAGGACATGTGACTGAGTCCTGCCTCCAGCAATGCTCAATGAACCTCTTGATCAACTGGCCTGGATAAAATTTGGGTGGGTCTCGTTACTAGGTCTTGCCTTCTTTGTCTGCCAAGGTCTAGTGAAAAGCAGCTTGCTTGTCATCACGTCATGGCCATCATGTATCTATGAGAGAAGGCTATGAGATGGTTGTCTAAAGAGCAAAGGATCCTGGCACCCCACAAAAGTCTAAAGTGCTTGTCCAGGCAAAGGTCAAGAACCTTCCTTGAAGGCATCCCAAACCCATAAGTGTGAGACAGCACCTTGTTGGGTGACAGATGGTACAGAACAAGAGTAGTCCTCCCCCTCTGTCAACTCAGGGAGCCATGTGCTGCCGTGTTTGGTGAGGCCAGTCAGTGCGATTGCATGGTGGTGAGGACACGTGTGCCAGCAGGGAGCAACGACGGACTGACTCTGCACCCGGGAACAAACCTGTACACAGAGACCGTCCTGCTCTTCTCTCCACCTGCTCCCTGCTAGGGAATGAGGCAAGTCCTTGGCAGGGTCCTTCTTACAGGCAGCTTCAGAAGCAAGTTGGCAGCTGCTGCATGGGTGGCTGCTGTCGTGCTGGAGGGATGTGGCAGCGCTGGCAGGGATGTGGGGCCAGGCGGGAGGGTTGTGTTGCAGGATGGTGCGGTTGTGCGAGTGGCTGTCAGTCTCCTGGCATCTCCAGTGGACTTGACAGCTGTGCAAACAGTGCAGGCAAACTTATCCGAGAGGAAGTGACAGTGAGGAAATGGAAACCTCTGGAAGCATAGCAGGGAGTGAAGCCTCATCATAATATACCCCCAGGCCAGATCAGAATTACTTTAGTGCAATGATACATTATTTTTTTCCTCTGCTTTCCTCTCAGGGAGGAGATGCTACAGATCTTGACTGGTATTGCTGGGTATGTAAAATGTCATGTTGCACAGTTTAAAGAGATGCTGGCCAAGGGAAATACGAGGCCTGCACAAAAAGGCTAACTTGAATGTGCATTTGCAGGATAGCAGAGCCTTGGCTTTCTGGAGTCAGCCTGTTTTAGAGTTCTCTTAATTTTGCGAAAGGACCCCAAGTCCTTTGGGGCTTCTGCTGGTCACCCACAAAGTCCGAGAAGGAGTTTTCTCTACCTCCTCCTCCCATGTATATTTACATTCAATATTGGAGGGGCTGTGTGTGTTGTATTCTCACCGGGATCAAATTTACTTTGGTGCAACAGGGCAGGATGTTGCCCTCACTTTTAATACAGCCTGGATGCCATGGAGATGTGGTAGATCAAGTGTTGACCATCTCTCTCTTCCCCTTTTACCATACTGCCAGAAAACCAGCATTTGGTCTTGATTTTCACCTTCACCTGGAAGAGACGAGATGGGAGAAAATAGCACACTGGACATGTGTGGCGGTGCCACAACTGTCAGTAGAAAACTTTTGAGGCCAGCAGGCATCCCTGACTGGTGGGTCATGTCATGACTGGGGACCGACATTTGTCCGCAGTGGGACTGTGACGACAAAACGCATTTCAGCTTCTTTTTCTCTGCATCAGGATCTAAATAAATCTCAGAGACCGAAAGGCGGTTATGATCATTTATCATTTGATGAGCTTCAGCTTTGTCTCTGGCAGGTACTAATAGAGAAAACATTGTCATCCAAACCCAAGCAGCCTTCAGCTGGAGTTAAATTACAGCACTGCTGAAGAGCGACAGATTTGTGAGAGAAAATAATAACAGGTGGGCAGATTATTAAAATACAATGCAGACAATACCTGGAGGGTAAATATAATCAGCTTTGAGATGGCAATGAAATCTGAGGAGCGTTTTGAAGCAGAGAAGGCTGGTATGCACGTGTCTTCACAGTGTGGACCCCTGGTTACACAGGTGGAGAGCTGATATCTTTATTTTAGCAACTTGTTTTCCGTCATACAGGAGTGCTTCTTGTACCTGATAACTCACAGGCAGCCCGGATGCATCTTATTTTGCCATGTTTCACAGTAGGCTTCCTGCGGCATCCCAGAAACCAGAAATGTTTTGCTGCAAAGCAAGTGCTTTGAGAGGCATTGCGGAGGCTAGCTGAAAGCTGGCCCTGGGTTGCACATCTTGCCCTGGGTCTTATGAATCTGCACGTGGCTATGAGCACAAGCAACGCCAGTGTTGCCCACTGCTGGTCCCAGAGAAGCAGTTCCACAGCTTGTTTGGGTAGGGACAATGTCTTTCTTCTGCTCAGGCGTGCTTTCTTCTCCACTTCGTGCACAGGCTCCATTTCACTCTTCCAGCCTCCTGCCCTATGTATCATGCAAGCTTTTTGCTCTGTCTGTCCTGCACGCTTTCAGCTGGTTGTTCTACCATACGTTTACTTCAGAAGGCCATTTGGGGAAGACATATTCACGCCAATAAAATTGATAAACTGCCAGAGAGAGCAAGATACAGTTTTAGTAACTGGCATAACAGTGAATTTGCTGACCCGGCACCGGGGGAGAAAGGGAAAGGCTGGTGAATTAATTACAGTGCTGAAGCAGTGCTGAGGAGAGCCTGGCTTGTCTTGGAAGTGGTTCAGTTATTTGGCTTGAGGTAGGTGTCCAACTGTTGTACACCTGAGGAGGTAACAAATGCACGAGGTTGAGTGAGGGCTGCTCGAGGCGTGGGTCTGTTGTTGGTGTAAGCTGTTTTGAGACGATGCTGCAGCCCTCTGCCTGCCTATCCATGACTTCCCACCACCTCCCCTGTCCTGGCATTTGCAATTGCACGCCTGAGCTGAGGCTGACGTGAGGGAAGTGGTGGCAAGGTGTAGGCAAAGTTGGGACAACAGCAAAGCATGATTTCAGTCTGTTTTGATTCCTGTTGGCAGCTCAAATCCCAGTTCTAGCTCTGCCACTGACCTGGGTGAAAGCAGGTCACCTCTCCATGCCTCAGCGAGGTCTCCTTAGCCCAGAAGGGCTGCCTTCCCTATACAGCCATGTGGAGGCACCCAGGGCTGCTTGTGACCGTCCTGGGGGAAGGAAAAAGGGCAAACTGTTGTTGTGGTCAGTATCGCCCATTGCGGTCAGTATCCCCAGGGGCCTTCCAGTGGACTGCACAAGCCTGGTACTTGCCTTGTTTTGCAAAGCTGAAGCTGACCCTGGAGCGCCTCAGCCACGCTGTGGCCCCCTGTCCCACTCATGGGGCTGGAGGAGGAGGACGAGCGCTCAATTTCAGCACTGTCACTTTCTCTCCTGTGCCTCGTCCTGGGCACCAGCTTGGGGAAAACAAATGGAAGGTTATTATGTCTGGTGGCAGGTTGAATGGTGTGGCTCCAGTGCTTCCCAGTTTTCTGAGAAATTTCAGAGAAATGCACAGAGGGCACGCAAGCCCCAAACCCACTACCCATAGGAGGCTTGGAGGGTCAAGGGCTCGGCAGCAGGTGCCAGTTCAAAGAGAACAGCATCGTGTTGAACAAAATCTTTAGAGATTTCAAGTGTACCGTGAGTCTAGAAGAAAGTGTGCCTTGCAAAAGGTGTATTCTCTCTAAAAGTAAAAAATAATTATTACTGTAGTGGTGTGATACTGTGACCCCTCATGTTTATGAATCCTTGTCACCAAAGGAAAAAAGATCTGAATAAATTTTTGACTACAAGTGGTCTCCTTAGGGGTCATCTTATCTGTGATGTATGACTGATAACTTGGCCAGACAAAGGTTATTGCAAGAAATAGACTTGACCTTTTAAGCGTGCAACAGAGATTTCCAGCAATGGTGAGCACTGTGCTTTCTAAATGAATGTGTTAGCAGGCAATGAAAGCAGAGGAGAGCATCTAATTAAAAATGTATGTCAAAGAAAATAGATGGAATAAAAAAGGGTAAACAAATATTAGAGAAGATAAACATATTGTCACAACAGAAGTTAGAGCCAGCCAGCACGGGGAGGGAAGGGTCCTACGTGGAAAAAAAGCAGCCATTTTGAGAGCTGCGCTTAGCACTAAATTGCAAAGAAATACAAAAATAAAATGCAATTATGACTATACAGCTGGAGGACAAAGCTATTATGATGATGGTGCAGAGCCATTGGTAACTGTATGATGAGAAAATGCAAAAATCTTTCTGCCATCTGGTCAAGCCCAGTACTTACGTAGTTCTCATTGTTAATGGTCCTCACATCAATATGTATTGTAAGGCTGCATCCTTAGCAATATTTTAAGGCTGGATCTATAGCAATAGGACATACGAACAGACATGCAATCAAATGCACACAAATCTCTAAATTCCTCATCAGCTTTTTAAGGAAGCATTCTGCCTGGTAGACAGTTAAAGCACTTTTTTGCTTATCTGCACTTGTCAAAGTCTTTTTGGCTTCAAATACTTCTGAACAGAGTCTTCCCTGAGCCTGGCTTGCTGGTTGTGTTGTGCCTCCTCTGTAGGATGAATGTAAATTATTGAGCAAGTATTGGCTTGCTCTTACTCCATCCGGTCAGAGCTGTGGAGGGGCAGGGGGGGGATTAAGATAGGGAGCATGTAATCACCTGAGCTGGAATTTAGCCATGACACTGGGCTTATCACTTTTAATCTTATAAAAAAGGGACCACAGGATCTATAATGGCTAGAAGTGGTCTGGTCCTCAGCTTTACCTCTGGCCTGAAAACCCGGGTCTCTGGCAGCACAGGTCTCCTGTGGGAGAGGCTGCTGTCCCAGCCTGGGCTCAGCAGAGAGAACAACCTGCTGACAACTCACCTTAGGCAGCATTTTATTTTTTTCCTATTTTCTCCTTGCTTTGCTGTAGGCTTTTGCCTGTACAGGCTCAGTGAGTGCAGGAGCAGAGCCACTGGGAGGCCTGGCTGTATCAGGGCTGTGAAGGAAGGGTGGCTGCAGGTTTCTCATGTTTACAGGGATGATTGCTTTTGACATCTCTTTTGGTGCCTCTCTGTTTGGGGAAGGCTGAAGGAAAACACGATGTCAGAGAAGAGGAGACCGAGTATGGGTTGGAGTGTGGAAGCTCTGTGAACCTGGAGTTGGGATGACCCTTGCTGCTGTTGCAAGAGCTTTGGGGCAGAGCATGGGAGGATTTCGGTTGCAGCATCTCGGTGTCTCCCGGTGAGATGCCCATTCACAGAGACGTGATTCCCCAGTGTGGTCTGACCTCTGTGGGCCCCACTGAAGAGGGCTGAGGGTGTGCAGCAGCAGGATGCTCTAGGCTGTGCAAACACTTCTGATTCAAAGTGATGGTTGCCCAGTGGTAGCCAGCACAAAGAACGACCTGGTGCCAAACCCCATGGAAAACACCACCATTGGCTTGACTGTCCCTCGGGGTGCTGTGGAAGGAGGGTGACTGAAGTCGTGCATTCAATCCACAGGGACCTGCCCTCGGCCTCAACCGGTGCCCCAGACTCCCCGGTACGGCAGAGGCGCAGCCACTCTGAAAGGGTCGCTGCCTTCCACTGCTGCGCCGGCAGCTCTGCTGGCTGTGCACCAGGGACACAGGAGGAATACAGGCTAACGGTTTTAGTTGACAAGGCTGTCTTAATACCTGTGTAGATCTATAGGCAGAGTTGCCTGAGGAAAGATGAAAAATTAATGGGGACGTTTTCACCCTGGCTGGCTCACATGCCATTTTAATCCTGCTGCCGACATGATGGGCGTTTCTGCCTGAGAAGAAGTGTTGAGTGAAATCCAAATCATTTGACAAGGAGCAAAAACAGCTACTGATGGGGCCTGGGGCAATAAATCAGTTTGTAAACACTCTGCACTTTGAGAAAGGTCTATACAGAGATTTTGTTTCTACGAAGGCTCGGGCCAAGTGTCGACTGTCTTCAGCAGAAGGCAGTCCCTGCTGCAAATGTGGAGAAATGGGGTGGTAGCGGGGAACAGGCATAGTGTAGTGGGGAAGCCTGTTTTATTCCAGATGATTAAGGCTCGGTCTGTGTGCAGAGTAGCACCCGTGTAATGGAAGGTATGATTTGTTGAAGTGTGCGAACCTTTTGTCGGTTCCTTTGGTGGAAACTTAGCACCTCAATGTTTAGGTGGTAGGTAGCAGGCACAGTGACAGCTAATGTCAAGGGAAGTATCCTAAAAGCAAGGGCTGCTGGATTTCCGTCAGAAATGCTGAACAATGTGGGGAGCTCAAAACCTGGGATGAAATAGAGAATTAATTACTTCTGGGGAGATGGCAGTGGGATGTATAGGTGCAAGAAAGTTAGAGCAAGAATTGGGAAATGTAAGAGTATTCAAGGTTTACCCAGGCCACAAGGTTCAGGTTACAACACCAGCTCCCAGGGATCTCTACCTGGAAGCTGTGGGGTGAGCAACCAGTGAGTGCACCCCAGGGTGCAGAATGAGAAGGGACACGCTGCTCTTCATGTAGTCCTCCATCAGTCACTGTGTTATCACAACTCATTCTTCGTAAGCCAGGCAAAAGGACTCATCCTCTTTCCAGAGAGATCAAGCCTGAAATGTAAAAATAGTCCGATTTGGACTGGAGCTTAAACCTAAAGTGATTACATGACTTCTATTAAAGCAAAAAGCAAACAAACAAACCCTATTTTCCTCTGGTGATTACGTAACTCGCAAATCAGGCGAATGGGCAGTCTTCAAAGCCATCGCCACAGGAAAGCACCTGTACAACTCAAACCCAGCAGCCCTGTGCTCTGGGGACTGGCACTCTGGTGGAGGCTGAGCCTTGGAACCACGGCTCTCACCCTGCACATACCTTGCAGCTTGCCTCTCCTGCTTTGCAAGGGGATGTGTGCCTTTTCCCAGCTATATTAGGTGGCCTCATTAACCTCTCCCTCAGCGTGGCATTTCTTATTGCGCTGCTGTCTCTGTGCTGCAGGGTATAGAGCTGCTCTATTGAGCACTTGGCCTTTGGAGGACCACTAGCCAGTGTCTCTGCAGCAGCGCAGGCAGCAGGGAAGCTGTGTATTATACTGGGAGAGGTATGAAGAGCAGAAGAGGTTACATTCCCAGATCCTGTCTACACACACGGTGCAACATAAATAGTCCAGAAGAGCCGCATGGACAGTTGATCTGAATGGCAGACCAAGATTTCACTGCAAAAAGCTTTAGTGAAAACTTGTGTAAACCAGTACCTGCTGGGATCATGCCACGGAGATTTCCCATAGTGTAGGGAAGTTTACTAAAGTGAAGCTTACTTACCTCAAATGACAGTTTTCCTGGATCAACAACAGTTGAGAGACGGCTGCATGTTGTGGCTCATGCTCTGGGTGATTTCTCAGGTGCCTTTGTCCTCATTGCAGGCCATCAGTCAGTCTCTCAGCTGGAAGTTGCTGCTGAGTCCGCTACACGTTTTTGTAAACGCTGAGGATGAAGGATATGATCTTTCATCTTTCTGATATATCGCTTGAAGGCTTTGAATTTTTCCTGGCCTGAAATCCTGCTGGAAACCTGGCTTGCTCAAGGTCATCGTACAGTGGCAGATTTGAGTGCAAATCTCCAAACTCAAGGTCCTCCTGGACATAGGCTGGCGGTCCAGCAGGTCCCTGGCCCCGACACGTGGTAAGGTGGTGGTGGAGGAAGTGAATGATTTCCCACCAGCTTCCTTTTCCTGCTGCTCTGGAAGTGAAGTGTTGATGCAGGGGACAGCATGGCAAAATGTGGTCTTTAAAGGCTGGTCTGGGAAAGATAGGCTTGTAGGGGATGATGGACACGTCGGGAGTGTGTAGGTAAGGCATGAATCTGTCATCTCAGTAAAGTTATGGGCAGGACCAGGAGTACCCCTTGCCCACACTGCTGAGTAGGTAGCCGTTATCTGCAGAAGTGGAACCAGCACTTGGGTTTTAACCTGGGCCTTTAGCAGGGACTGAGCTCACACGGAGGTCCAAAATGTGTCTGTGTATAAGCCGAGGCAACAGCCACAGAAGATCTGACGATAGCCCTGCAGCGAAGGTGCGGGGAGGTAAGGAGCATTGGGCTCTCCTAAGCAGCTGGGCTACTGAACTTGAGGCACTGACACAGGAAGCTGAGTAGTCCAACAAGCAGCCTTGCACGTTGGTGATGGTAAGAGCTCTTTGCCCTCTGCTGCTGTCCCTTTACAGGGCCTCTTTCTTGCACTTCAGCCTCTTGAAGTCATATCCTCAGGCTGTTTGCTTTGCATAAAGGTTATCCATATTTCACTCCCAAAAAAGGGGTATGACTGTCCCCTGTTTGGGGAGAGTTCACAGTCAGAACTGAGTAGAAACAAGGGCTTGTGCTGCTTTGTGTGGGAGCGTTGGGCATCCTGCCTCCAGCAAAATGGCAGTGCCTGACACTTTGCAGGAAGGCCCCCCCACCAGCCCCGCTGGGTAGTCACAGCATAGACACAGGAGGGCAAAGCTTTCTTAGTCTGCCTTGGAGGGGGTTTTGAAGCACCCTAAGATATGCAACAGTAAATTACTACAGAACTTCCTCCGTACATTTGTGTGCATGCATATCTGTATGTGTTGATTTGTGCATGTCATCTATTTCTCATCATCAGTCCACCCAATTGGGTTGTCGCCCCAGTTTGTTGCTGACGCTGGGTGATTATTTTGTGGTCAGAGTGGGCTGAAGGTGGAAATTATTTTATTTGGAGAAACTCCTTTACCAAATACAGCACTTCTGCACACCTTTTCCAGGACATGTTTTTTCGTCTCCTCTGTGAGGGTTTACCGTCACCTGTGCAGATGATATTTCCAGACAAGATCTGTTACTATATTCTGCTTTGCGCTCTGTTTTGCTTCTCTTTATGTCCTCTCAGATCACCTGTCTTCTTCCTTCTTCACCTCCCATTAGGCCATTACCTGATCTCCTCTCTGCTAGTGCTGCTGCCATCCTTGTGACCCTAGCTGCTGCCACGCTCGCAGAACTTCAGCAATACTGCCAAATCTCAGCTTGTGTTAGTTTTTTTCCCCTTCCTTTCAAGCATACCTCAGAGACAGAGCTGGATGTTCGAGGATGTGGTGGGGGGCTCCTGGGTTTGCCGCAGGTTTTCTGCAATGAGTTGCAAAAGGCATTTGCAATGGTTGCTCTCGGAGGGGCGAGCAGACCAGTTAGTCCAGAGAAGGGTGACCTAAACCCAAAAATGTAACTGCTGGTGCAGTTAACTCCTTAATTACTGAGCAGTAATATCCAGCAAATGTGAGAATACCACAACTCTTAACTGCCTCCAACATGTTGCTGAAGTGTGAAGAGCCCTGTTGTCTCAGGCTCAGCTGCTGCAGCCTCCTGACAGCTCCTCTGCTTCAGAGACTTCTTGTAAAGTCATTGATAGTTACGGGGCAGACGAATATAGGAAGGAGCTGAATTAAAGCGCGTTTTATGTAGAAGCAGTTAACATAGATACTGCATCCCTGAGTGTGTGATTCACATTGCATTCAACTTGCTAAAAACTTGTGTATAGGTGACCCAGCTGCTGCCCCTGTCAGCGCGTCGGTGCCTGGCTCTCAGTTGCTGCAGAGTACGCTGGGTCTGCCCGATCTGGTTTGGCACCTCTAAGCCGTAAGATTGGTAAAGCTTTGAAGCCGTCTGGGGAGGGGGAGGGAAGCTGCCTGTGGAGAGCGGCTGGTGAAATATAGACATAATCCTGCTTCCAGTAAACCTATCTATGAAAAAGGGTGTGTTTCTGCAAAGTAAGGCAGTGCCAGCAAACCAACGTGTTCAGTCTAGGCACTAAAACTTGTTGTTGAGGTATTTAAAGAATCCTGCATTATTGATCATGATATCTGTAGGTATCAGTTTCTCTAGACAACTTGATTGCTCCAACAATCTGTGTTGATTGCGTTCATTGCCACATTAGCAAAGGTTGGGGTTTTTTTCCTGAATAGCTCTACCTAAATGCATACCTCCTTCTACCGAAGGATGCACGTCTCCTTCTCCGTGTCTCAGAGATACACTGCACAAGTGACACCTTGATTGTGCTGTTCCAGATTACTGGCAGGCTTTGTCCTTCTCCTGTTACCCTGTATTTCTTGATCGCTCTGTTACACATGTGAAAGTGCCTTCTGTTATATTAGACCTGCACCGGCCGCTGGGTAGTGGAGCAGATCCATTGCTCTGCTGAATCTGGTACATCACAGACAAATTATATCTAGAGTTACCTCCTTATAGCTTTACAGCTTTATAGCTTTTTTTTTTTTTTCTTCTGTTCACAATCTCATCGGGTTTCTGCATCAGTGGTCTCTCCCATGGTAATGCAGAGCAGCTGGATCAAAAGCGCTGCAACCACCAGTGAGCTCTGTCTCTCGCAGAGCAGATGAAACACAGGATTCTGGTCTGATGGGGCGTAGCGCCATACTCGGAGCTCCCTGTGAAAGGTGAAGCACCGAAGCCCAGATCTGAGACTGAACAAGGCTCCTGGATTGAGGGCTCCAGCCCACCAAACTGGCCCCTTCACCAGCCCTCCCCAGTGTGTCGAGTCTGGTCCCATCACCTCGGTAGTCCCTCTGCCTTGCACACTGTGCTACCATCCTGCCCGTGCCGTGTGCCTTGCTCATCACGGTGCTGCGCCATGCTGCGAGAGATGCACATAGGGCAGCCCTCTGACCTGTTCTCATGAGCTCTGCGCTAGAAATGCCTCATCTGCTCAGTCAGAGGGTGGGTTTCTTTTTTTTTTTCTAGTACATCATTGGTCTCATAAAAGACTAAGTGCCTCAGTTCAGTGGTGCAGAAATACGGAGTCCGTGTTTTCTGTCTAGTGGCTGTTGCTTGTTTTTAGTTTTGTCTGAGACTCATTCCTCCCTTGTGTCCCCTCAAGTCTCGCAATTCCTCCCACTCCAAGCCATGCACAACCAGGGGCTCTTACCCTTGCTGTTGCATTTCTCCCACAGCTTCCCTCCGTACTCCTCCTTGGGCCTACACACAGACCCACCGGTTGCTTGGTCATGGGACTTTGCCCAGTGTCAGGGGCAGGATGCTCGAGGACAGTAGCTCCTCCTTTTCAAGCGGTGCCTGTCTGAGAAGCCTGGCCATCTCCCAGGCTTCATCACATTCATCCACCAGCCCTGGGCTGCCCTCACCTCCTCGCCCTCCGTAAGTCCTGGATAGCTCTTCCCTCTGGGCAGTGGCTCCCAGGGTGTTGTGCAGATACCCAGCCTCCAAGCCCACATGGACCTGGCAGTGCTTGTACACCCAGTTTCACTTTACCTGTGATGTGGCACGAGTCTTACCCTTTGGGAGCTGTGTCCCAGGAATAATGCTGACTCTACTGGCCCGGGGCCAGAGAGGAGCCCCTGTGGCAGGTCGAGGCCAGCCGCCCCGTGAGCACACAGCAGGCAATGCATGTGAGCAGAGTCTGCCAGTGCTGCTGAAGGGCTCCTGACACGCTTGTCTGACTTGCACATTGTAGTTGAGTCCATATTTGCTGTGTCTTTTGAAACCTTTTGGGAAGGGCAGGATGAAATTTGTTGGGTTTGGTGGCAAGTGCTCTCAGCCCTTCCTTCTGCTCAGGGCAGGGGTGAAGTCCGTGTATTTTTATCTCCACTTGGGTGCTGAATTCCATGTCTTTATTTGGCTCGCCGTCTTCGTCCTTCTGTCAGGACGCCTCCAGCCATACCTGGTTATATCCAGCCCTTAGGCATGCATGCAGGGATTCTTGTGAGGGTAGTGGCCACCCCCTCCTTCTCCACCTGTTATGAAGATTTGGGGACGGGGTGGGGAGAAGGACTTGGGCAGCAGTTGTGCCTGGTGGATAGAGTTAATCCCTGGAGTCTTGAGCGTCTCCTGTTTTGCTGGCCCGCCTGGTTTTCTGCCTCCAGCCCCTGCCCCGGTGGGGTAGGGTTACTGAAGACATGGGGAGTGGGAGCTGTGGGGGGAGCGTGTCTATTCTGAGGAGCCGTGTTCGGTTACCGCTCCGAACCCGCGACATGCCAGAGATGCTTGGGTATCACTGGCAGGGAGCTGTGTGGTACCGGGGCAGGGGGGCAGGAGCTGCAAGATGGGAGCAGGAGAGGATGGCCAAGGACCTGCGGGGCTGCGTGAGCCATTTTTTTTACCCAGACGATTACAGAGATAAAATTCAAGACCGGGAAGTAGTGACACTGAAAAAGCATAGAGCAGTTCATCTATTAACCTTAAATTATTCCTCCTCCTGAACTCCCCACTACTATGCCTCCTTGGCAATAAGAGAGAGAATACAGATAGGGTTTTTTTTGTGTGGATAGCCATGGTGAAGTGACTTGTCTGAGGATATGGGGGCCTCGTGGTCCAGGGATGACCAAAGCCTTGGTCACAGATGGCCTGGTAGGTCTGTAACTTATCTACTAGACAGTAGCATGTGTTGCAGAGGTTGCTTGTAGATACTCAGTTATTCTGAATACCTCTACAGATAATGATCAGGCATCATTCAGATGCAAAGTACTGTTCAACACACTTTATAAGCCCCTGAGGTTCAGAAGCTCAGTTTGGAAATAGAGACAAGAGACTCAGGGACAGGGCACGAGGCAGGGATGTGATAAGCAAGTGGGCTTGCTCTGATTTCTCTGCACTTGCTGGTGAATGAGGACAGTGCTGCACGTACATGTGTAGCTAACATCACTGCGCAGTGTGTGGGCATGCCTAGAGGGAGCTTGCTTATGCTGATTTGCATCCGTACCTACCTGGTACCTGGTACATACCCCTCTTTTATCAGCCTTTAAAGAAAATGGTATTTTCACCTGCTGACACAAAAAGAAAAGCTCATTTGGGAACTGGGCTGCCTGCAGGTTCCTGTCCTACATCCCCAACACTCCTGCAATGCTATCTTCTTCTACTGACTTCCTCAGGACGAAGCACCACAGCATTTGCAGAGTCCACATATCTTCAGACACTCTGGTCCCTGCCAAATCTTTCCACCCTCCCACCTCCTAACTGGTAACACTCAGCTCCTTCCTACATCTCTTGTGACCTTTGGAAATATCCTTTACTTTCTCCTCTCCTTCCTATTTGCTTGACCAGGTACTGGTCTGGCAAGTACATGGCTTTGGGTTCTATGTGTGGTGACTGACTGCCTGGCAGGCAAAACCAGGCAGCTGTCTGTTGAGTTGTTACAACAGTTTGTCACAACACAAATTTACTCATCCTGTCAAAGCCACAAAACTTAGAGGAACCTAAATCTTGGAGGTGTCTACTGCTCTGTTAAATTTTCTGACCAGCAGGTTTGAAAACTGTGTGGGTGACAAAATACTGACGTACACCCACACAAACTCACAGTGTGATCTCAATAAATGACATAAGTGTTGTATATATAGACAGTAATCATAGCTTTTTGGCTTAAAAGCAAGTCCACCTCTTTAATTTCATTATCAATCAAGTTCTGCCATTGTTCCTTCTGAATTATCCGTGAAAACTCTCTTGGTCTTTTCTGAGCTTCTCTGTGGGCAGTTATGCTTCGACCAGAGTCCCAGGTCCCAGTGCTGCTGTGGTCCTCTGGCATCATGTCGGTATGTAGCTAGAGTCCCTATGGGCCAGCCCCCTACCCATTTCCCAGGCACATACCCCGTGTGTGGATATTCTGAAGTCTGTGGCGAAATATCTGTGCCAAGCAGGCACAGTCTTTGTTCCCTGCTTGGTGCAGCATGTGAAATTCCTGTTTGAGAGGGATGTAGAAGAGCCGTATGGGAAAGCATAGCACTGTTTCATGAATAAAAGGGTATTTACAAAACAACGGGTTTTGTTATAGCTACATGCAGACTTTATACCAGACAGTGATGCCAGCATTCCTAAGAATCAGCAAGCAGACAGACTATTCACAGGCATAGTCAGCTGATTAATTTATTCACTGACAATAATTCTTATGGACAAGTGTTCTGGAAAACAGTATTTAGGAAATAAAAATCAATAGTCCTTTTTAAAAATTCCAGAGCTATTAGGGAAGGGAAGTAAAGTCGCTTCATACTTTTCATTATGTGATGCTTGATAAAGCACAGAGGAATCATATTCTCTCAGTCTGAGCATTTTTGCATATATTGCTACAGTAACCAGAACTAGTGCCTGCTGTCTTGCAGCTACTACTGATTATGTTTCTTCAAGCGACAGGTTCAGCTCTTGCTACATCTTTGCCTGCAGTCTATCAAAGTTTCATATTTTTTCCTGCAGATTTTCACCTATAACTGTGTCTATACCCTCAGCATGAGCTTCTTCTCCTGCAGAATGCTCCTCTGGTGTCCCCTGTTCTCTTAAACTTCTGTCCTTAGTTTTAAAAACTTTCCTACTTTAGCCCCTCATTCACGCTTTTACCTTTTTGTGTTCTTTCCCCCAAGCCCCCCCCACCAGCTCTCCATCCAAACATAGTTTATTATAGCCTCAGTCACCAGTTCTGCCCATAGATATCTCCCTTTACAGTTCCTTCTGTTCATGGTGGGTTTTCTTTTCAGTCTTGATAGAGCTGCTTCCCTGCTCTCCTTTTTTTCTGGGTCTGTGCTACGGTGTCTTACACCAACTTGTTGTGCCCTGTTTTAGCTTGTTTAAGGCTTCCTTGGAACCATCTTTTACTCTTAACATTACCAAAGACTCCCTGGGGTCTCTAAGAGTTGCTTTTGTACAAACATCTATATAAAATTCATCATCTTGCTAGGGCACATTCCCGATGTCCTAACCTAGCAATTTCCTTGCTCTTAGTGCGTGGGTTTTTCAAATGATGTGATAGAGAAGTATATTGTAGTCACTTAGCAACCAGAACTGGCTTTTGAAAGCAAAAATCTTGGTTTTGTTTTGTAATTTTAGGTTCTAGAACCTTAAAATTAACAATTGAATGCTCAGGAAATCAATGAAGTGTTTGCAGCGTTGCAGAACCAAGATACCCTGTGGGTTAATGTGCCTGCTTGCATGCACGTATGTGTCCATGCTTCCTCACTTGCTCTCCCTAGTTATAGATGGGACAGCATATTTTCTTGTCCCCTTCTTTTGCACCTGATTTTCAGGAGTGTTGTTGAACTCCACTTACAGTCAGTGGCAACTTTGGTGCTCAAAAATCTGGAAAAATCAGCTCCTCTGCTGCAGACACGGGCCACCTCCAATGCATCCCCACCTGTGAAAAGTTCCAACTGCCCTTTATCAAGAGCCAGCGCTTCCAGCTTTGTCCTGGCAAATTCTGCAATGCAGCTCCGAGTAATCAATGCAAAAGTCTTTGGCATATGAAAACTAAAAGCGTGGGGACAGCACAAAATAAATTGAATTGCAAAATAAAAGAGCACAGGCAATTCTCCTGATTGCATTATTCAGCTTCACATTTATTTAATTAAAACTCGGCATTTTCTAATTAAAACGCAGCCCCTGCAGAATTTCCCGGTTACCGCTTGCGAGGGGGGAGGTGGCGGGCAGGGCTCGCCGCAGCGGCCGCCGCGGGGGGAACCTGGGCCGGGGGCTCGGGGTGGTCCCCTCCTTCGGCGGCGATGCTGAGGGACACCAGGGGGGACACCCTGCCCGTGGGGGGATGCCCGTGGCCCTGGCCCGGAGTGGGGGAACACGGATGCCGCTTTCAAGGCAGCGCACTGCCCTCTAATGCTGCTCCCTGGTAGTGGAGGGGGGAAGCTCTCCGGAGGATGCCGGGCTGAAGGAAGCCCCGTGGGCGCCCTGTCGAGGCTTGGGGGAGACAGGGGACTTTTTCCGCTCCCGCCGGGGAGAGGCGGAAGCAGGACACTGTTTTGGGGGATGCCACGAGCCCAGCCCTCATGCCAGACCCGGAGTTTCGCCTCTCCATCCCCTTGGTGTGCCTGGTGCTGCAGCCGGGAAGAGCCTTAGAGGGGCTGCTGGGATGCCTTCTGTACCCAGGTGACTTGTGCTTTTTGTTTTGGAAGTAAACTTCTCCCGAAATTCGCTGTGAATGAGCTTCAGGCGAGAAACGTTGCCCCAGGGCTTTCTTTTTAGCTGTGACCTGTCTTAGGTGAGGCTGTGGCTTGAGCTGCTTCGGAGACAACTCTGCCCTTTGTCAGAGCTGCCCTTTTTCCTTTCCCCGTGCTTCAGAGAGGCACGTCCAAGCTACGTATTGCCGCTATGTCAGAGATGTCCAAAATTGCCACATCTTGTAGATCTTGGCAGGGGGACTTCCATTGCTGGAGGCCGTGTCTGAACAGAGGAGCAAGATTTGCTCCTTCTGCTTCCTAGAAATGAATGTCTGGAGGTGGATTATTAGCCTTTGCTTTCTTTGCCAGGGTGGCACTGGGAAGGGGCTCTGGTGGTCCTAACTGTGGGATCGCCTTTTTTAATCATAGTTCCCCATAGGGAAATCACTGGGCCAGAAAGCGCTGGTGTTTTAGATCCTGTGAAAGCCAGGCTGCAGCACGGTAGAGGCTCAGTGCAGCCATGGTGCAGGCAAGCAAGGGCTGGAGGAAGGCTGTGGAGGTGGGTGGCTGCTGCGTCTCATGCGTGGGGTGACCTCTCTGTGGCCCAGGAAGGAGACTGGTGCAGGGCGGAAAGCTTCTGCCCGATAATGAAGTTCACTGTTTTCCTGACCTGAGGGCAATTGGGTAGGAAGCTTGGCTGGGAACGGCTCATCATAAGACTGTCATCGGTTGGTTTAAGTCGATACCAATTACAAGGTTATTAATTAAAAAAATGTGACTGCTGTGAATAATGATTGTAACCCTTTATTTTCCAGGCAGTCACATTGCATACATCTAGTATGAATTAGAGCTCTCTACACGCACTGACTGGTAAAGGCTGTGCTCCTTTAAACATGTCTTTTAAGTGTCATAATAACAGCTTATTAAGTGCTAGGACTGATTTTTTTTCTTCAGAATTGGCTTTCTTCTGCCTTCAGGACCCTTTGCTGACTTGAGCCACCCTATTCATTCATCTGTTGCTGCCTGAGAAAACATTAAAAGTCTCTTAAATGCAGGCCATCATAAAAGGGTGAATGTTCAATCAGGCATGGAAACCCGCCTGATGTCATCTCTTGTTCCCAAGAAAGTTTTCTGGCATTCCGCTAAATGTTCCCATGCTTTCATCTGTGGGAAAGAGATACTGGAGTAGTCACCATCCTTTGCTGGCACTGAGATAAGAGCTTGGTGCTCATATTATCACATGTGAATTGTGTTCTGGGGTCAGTCTCCTGACTGTCTGGTTGCCATGTCCTGGGGGAGGGAGCATGGGGCTGGCTGGTCCACATGAGGACAGGAGTGTTTGTTCAAGCAATTACTGTGTTGGACTCGCACCTCTGATGGGTTTCCAGGGTGGCGTGCTGGATCCCTTTCCATGTTCACAGAGGGGCACAGTCTGCGGTGGGGGAGAGAGGAGTAGAGGGAGGTGGTGAAAGGGCTACCTGCGTGGGCGTACACTGTGGTTCACGTTGTGAAGTGTGGCTTTAATCGGACGGTGCCTGATTTCTATTCTGCACCTGAGGCACAAGGGCAAAGAGCTGCCTGGCTTTGGTTAATGGTTCACCAGCCAAACTTAGAGACGGCTCCAAAATGAGTGTACCCCTGCCTCCAAACCTCCTGTCTCCTTATACCTCTAACGCAAACTGGGTAGTCCTACAGTGCTGCTCAGCTGTGCCCAGAAAAAGTGCAGTTCCCCCCCTGCTGCCACACAACTTGATGGATTTGGGGGCATGAATCCTCCTCAGGGACGCACGTAGCCCTGGCTCCATCACCGCTGGGCAGGACAGATGTGAATCCACGTGCATCGGTGACGCAGGCAAACTGGATTTGGCCAGCTGCCGGGGCTTTGAATGTTCATTTTGGGGGAGGGAGGGAAGGAGGACAGAAGAGGGGAAAACCTGTCCTCTGCCTATTCCTGGTGCTGAGGTGCCTGGGGAGGGAGGGGGGGTTGTGAGCAGAGGAAGAGCTGGGGCAGGGCTGCTGCTTTGCCAGGAGGTCCTTTCCCTGTTTGGTGGCAGAGACGTAGTATCATGGGGCCAATGCACAGGAGCCCAGCTGGAGCTGTTTGTCCTTTTGCTGCATACGATGGATTTGCATGCGCCTCTGTGTGTGTGTGTGTTGCTTTGTTTTTTCACCCTGTGTTTTTTAGTAATAATCCCCTCCAAGGTTACAGAGATATCATTTGTCAGGCAAGCCGACAGAGCTCTTTCTTACTATGGGATTACATAAGAGAACACAGGCTTTATTACCATTTTAGGATGTATTAGCATTGTGGATTATTTCCATAGAGACTGAGCACAGCGGCAGCCTTCACTCCGGGCTCCCTCGTCTTTCCTCCCCCCCACTTCTTACTTTTTAAAAATAATATTCATTAGTGAACAAACAAACAAGTGGGAAGTGTCCTGTGAAGCCTGGTCTGTGATCAATGGTGTGTATGGACGGCTGACAGGAGTGCCAAGAGCGTGTCGCAAGCCTGTAGACAGGAGGGATTTCGAAAAGGCGACGCAGAGCAGCAAGAAAGCAGACGTGCCTTCTTTATTCCTGTTCGTCTGTGTGCCTTCTTGGGAGGCTAGGGAGAGACGCTGCTCCAGCCTTGGTCATTCATTGCCTGTGGGATCATGGCAGGTCAGGTCAATGCTTCGTGTCTCAATTTAACAGTCTGTAAAATGGAGGGTTTAATTATACTGGGGTATCCTGTTGGCCAGAGTAACTCACGAGCATATGATTTATTCACAGCATCTTTTCTGTGACAAAGGCTGATCCTGAAACAGCTTTCTCATGCTGGCTACGAGTCTTTTGAGCTGCCAGTAGAGCAGGAAAGGAGCGCGGAGCATTGCTGTAAATAAGTGAAACTGCACATTCTGCCCTTGGTAAAGCATCTTACCCTATATTTGAGTCCTGCATTTCCGGTGTGTGCTGTAACTGGGCTGTGGTGGGATCTCCTCTGCAGATGGACTAGCAGGGGATATTTTAGGTCTTTCTCCTTTTCCTCGAAACTTGCAGAGAACAGGGATGTTCTTCCTCAGCAGATCTAGGGGTTCGCTGAACTGTGAAATCTGGAAACCTGTTTCCTCCTCTTGTGCTGTGCCTCTGCTATGCACAAAGTATTGGCATTTCTCAGAGCCTGGCGGACATGGTATGGGAAAGTTTTCTCCTTCATCTGTGCTGGGGGTGTCCAATACCAAGATGTAGTGAAGCTATGCAGGGGGAAAATTAGAAGGCCCAAAGCCCAAGCAGAACTCAGCTTGGCCACTGTGGTTAAAGATAATAAGAAGAGGTTCTTTCAGTATATCAATAGAAAAAGGAAGACTAGGGAAAATGTAGGCCCACTGATGAATGAGATGGGCATCCTAGTGCTGGAAGACATGGAGAAGGCGGAGTTACTGAATGCCTTCTTTTCTTCGGTCTTCACTGCTAAAGCTGTCCCTCATGAATCCCAGGCCCTGGGGGCAAGGGGGAAGGTCTGGAGAGAGGAAGATTTTCCCTCAGTTGAGGAGGACTGGGTTAGAGACCACTTGGCCAAGCTGGACACCCATAAGTCCATGGACCCTGACAGGATGCACCCGCGAGTGCTGAAAGAGCTGGCAGATGTTATTGCTAGACCACTCTCCATCATCTTTGGAAGGTCATGGGGAACAGGAGAGGTGCCGGAGGACTGGAAGAAGGCCGACATCGCTCCAGTCTTCAAAAAGGGCAAGAAGGAGGACCCAGGGAACTACAGGCCAGTTAGTCTCACCTCTGTCCCTGGGAAGGTAATGGAGTGACTTGTTCTGGATGTCATCTCCATACACGTTGAAGAACAGGAAATTATTGGAAGTGGTCAACACGGATTTACCAAGGGTAAATCATGCTTGACCAATCTGATAGCCTTCTATGATGTTATAACTGGTTGGCTGGATGAGGGGTGAGCAGTAGATGTCATCTACCTTGACCTCAGCAAGGCTTTTGACACTGTCTCCCATGACACCCTCATTAGGAAGCTGAGGAAGTGTGGGCTAGATGAGGAGACAGCGAGGTGGATTGAGAGCTGGCTGTGTGACAGAACTCAGAGGGTTGTGATTAATGGAGCAGTGTCAAGTTGGAGGCCTGTAACCAGTGGTGTCCCCCAGGGGTCAATACTCGATCCAATCTTGTTCGATATATTCATCAGTGACCTGGATGGGGGGACAGAGTGTATCCTCAGCAAGTTTGCTGATGATACCAAACTGGGAGGGGTGGCTGACACTCCAGAGGGCCGCGCTGCCATCCAGCATGACCTGGACAGGCTGGATTGCTGGACAGACAAGAACCTAATGAGGTTCAACAAGAGCAAATGTAGGGTCCTGCACCTGGGGAGGAAGAATGCTAGGCACCAATATAGGTTAGGGGTGGACCTGCTGGAAAGCAGTTCTGAGGAGAAGGATCTGGGGCCCTGGTAGATATTAAATTATCCATGAGCCAGCAATGTGCCCTTGTCGCCAGGAAGGCCAATGGAATCCTGGGCTGCATGGGGAAGAGTGTGGCCAGTAGGTCGAGGGAGGTCACTCTCCCCCTCTACTTGGTGCTGGTGAGGCCACAACTGGAATATTGTGTCCAGTTCTGGGCTCCCCAGCTCAAGCGGCACAGGGAACTACTGGAGAGAATCCAGTGTAGGGCAACAAAGATGATTGGGGGACTGGAGCAGCTCCCTTATGAGGAAAGGCTGAGAGAGCTGGGACTCTTTAGCCTGGGGAAGAGAAGGCTGAGGGGAGACCTTATTCTTGCTTATAAGTATCTAAAGGGTGGGTTGAAGGAGGGTGGAGGCAGACTCTTTTCAGTGGTTCCCAGTGACAGAACGAGGGGCAACGGGCACAAGTTGGAACATAGGAAGTTCCATTCAAACATAAGAAAAAACTTCTTTATGGTTAGGGTGACAGAGCACTGGAACAGGCTGCCCAGGGAGGTTGTGGAGTCCCCTTCTCTGGCGATTTTCAAGACCCGCCTGGATGCAGTCCTGAGGAATGTGCTGTAGGCATTCCTGCGTCAGCAGGGGAGTTGGACTAGATGATCTCTAGAGGTCCCTTCCAACTCTAAAAATTCCGTGATTCCGTGAAGCGGCTCATTGTGAGTCTCAAGCTGCATCATAGAATCATAGAATGGTTTAGGTTGGAAGGGACCTTAAAGATCATCTAGTTCCAACCCCCTTCCCATGGGCAAGGACACCTCCTGCTAGACCAGATTGCTCAAAGCCTCATCCAACCTGACCTTGAACAATTCCAGGGATGGGGCCTCCACAGCTTTCCTGGGCAACCTGTTCCAGTGCCTCACTACCCTCAGAGTGAAAAATTTCTTCCTGAGATCTAATCTAAATCTACCCTCTTCCAGTTTCAAGCCATTACCCCTCGTCCTATCACTACATGCCCTTGTAAAAAGTCCCTCTCCAGTTTTCTTGTAGGCTCCCTTTCAGATACCGGAAGGCTGCTATAAGGTCTCCCTGGAGCCTTCTCCAGGCTGAACATCCCAACTCTCTCAGCCTGTCCTCATAGCAGAGGTGCTCCATACCTCTGATCATCTTCGTGGCCCTCCTCTGGACCTGCTCCAACAGGTCCATGTCCTTCTTATGCTGGGGACTCCAGAGCTGGACACAGTATTCCAGGTGGGGTCTGAGGAGAGCAGAGTAGAGGGACAGAATCACCTTCCCTTGACCTGCTGGCCATGCTTCTTTTGATGCAGCCCAGGATGCAGTTGGCCATATGGGCTGGAGGCACACATTGCCGGTTCATGTTGAGCTTCTCATCTACCAACAACCCCAAGTCCCTCTCCTCAGGCTGCTCTCCATCTGTTCTCTGCCCAGCCTGTATTTGTGCATGGGATTGCCCTGACCCACGCGCCGGACCTTGCACTTGGCCTTATTGAACTTCATGAGGTTGGCACAGGCCCACCTCTCAAGCCTGTCGAGGTCCCTCTGGATGACATCCCTTCCCTCTGGCGTGTCAACTGCTCCACACAGCTTGGTGTCATCGGCAAACCTGCTGAGGGTGCACTCATTCCCTACATCCATGTCGCCCACAAAGATGTTAAATAGTACCAGTCCCAGTACTGACCCCTGAGGAACACCACTTGTCACTGCTTGCCACTTGGACATCGACCCATTGACCGCAACTCTTTGAGTGCAGCCATTTAGCCAATTCCTTATCCACTGTGTAGTCCATCCATCAAATCCATGTCTCTCCAATCATGCGGGACAGTGTCGAATGCCTTGCACAAGCCCAGGTAGATGACATCTGTTGCTCTCCCCTTATCCACCAATGCTGTAACCTCGTCGTAGAAGGCCATGCAGAGCTGATAGTGGAGTTGATAGACACCACTGTCAAGACCGATGCCAGTTCACTGGTCAGCGACTAGCCTCCAGGTCTGGAAAGGAGTTTTTTCTTTCACCTCTTGCCTGGTCTCTTCAGAGCTCATAAGTCATCTAATTGGTGTTTCTTCTCCTGATGTTGCTCATATATTACCTGTAACATGAAAGTTGTACTAGATGCTGCATAACTCCTAGTTTAGGGAACACCTGCAATGTTTGCACTGCAGTCATATGTCACAACTATCCCCCAGGGCCAGTCTTACAAGAGACCAATGAGACAGCTAACCACATCCAAGAAAGAGCCTGCTGCTCTGTTTCTTGAATGCTTCTGTTCAGGCCTGTGCCCTGATGGGAGCTGCATGTACATGCCTCTCCCCTACCAGTGAAACCCACAGGTTCCAGGTAGCAAATGTACTCCAGTGGCAAAACCGGCCTCTGCAGAAGAGTTGCTTTCTACAGGAAGAGCAAGAGCTAACCAAAAAGTCACCGAGGATCATTCATGAAGTTATGAGGTCATTCATGAGTAACTTGTTAAAGAAAGACAGGGAACTCGTGGTTGTTGGAGATGGGGTGGGAAGATGCTATTCAGTTCTGCAGTGGGAACTCAGATGAGTTACTGGACACCTGAGAAGCCACGTACCAGACAGTTGTAGGAAATCAGGCTTCACATATTCTGCTGCTAAGAAGCATTTTGTTCCTCTTTGAAAAAGTAAGTTTAACCAGAGCATTGAGGAAGTAGGTGTTCTGTTGTGACCCTGCCAATTGCATTGTTTCTGTGATTTACCAGCACAATGCAAGATCATTAATAGCATCCTTACCTGGGATGGTAAACTGCAAACCTTGAGCTTTACCCATAGGCTAATTGCACCTCAGTTTTGGCATCTTTGCTGCCATTTCAAAAAATTAAGTATATTTCTTGCCTGTGAATATTCTCTTTGCTGCTCTAATCAAGTGGGTCCAGGAGAGGAGGGGAAAAAAAAAAAAAAGTGAATTTCTCATCTTTGTGACCTGCTTTGACTTACCACCCTTGTGTTCTCTCCTGTGCTGGTCTCACGTCTTCTTCTTAACAAAAAGGCCTAAAAGCCTTTAAAGCCCCTGAGAGAAGCAAGTTTCTAGCTAAAGACTTGTGGCCATGTAGGTAAGAGAATACTTTGCTCACATGTATAATAGTTTTGGATCTTTAAAGATTTATAGCTGGATTCTTCATCCAGTCCTAGGACACTGGTTGGCCAACAGAAAGTGGCCTATGATCTTTACTTTCTCTAGAGGATACAAGATCTGATGTTTTAAAGACTGATCTCAGTCCTTAGAGAAGTCCATTTACAGAAGTCCTCCATAACCAAAGATGTCTTATCCTAGCCAAAGTGGCTACTACTGCAGACCCCAGTGACACGAAACTGTTTGTGGGAAACAGCCTAAGTAAAAGCTGTTCAGGCTGGAATAAAAAGCCATATGAGACAGAACTACTGAGACCTATCTAAAATATCGGCAATACATGTCCTTATTGCCCACTCTTTTTACTGCTGCTTTTGGGGTTAACATGGAAGGGATTAATGTGTGTCAGAACATGAAGCCATCACTGCTGGTGGCTGGAAACCTTACCCAAAGATCTGACTTTCCCTCAGCTGAAAACAAGACAGTGAGGAAGAGCTTTCTTAGGTTGAATTTGCTACAGTTCAAAAAAGACTTGTTCTAGGATGTTTCTTATCAGCTTGCTGAAATCCCTTAAACATCAGATCCTAGACACACTGCTCTGCAGGGCTTAGGGCATGCACTTTTCTTCCTGGCAGTTACACCATCATCGGTACACTACACCTTGGTCTGTTTCTTGAAGATTTTGGGTAATTGTGGGTGGACTGCAAGTGCTTGTGCCTTGAACTGATGACTGAATGAGCAAATCTGCAGGCCTGTGCAAGCAGTGGGGCTGGGTATATTTCTTATGCAAATACACACAATATGCATTCTTCCAGAGGCCTCAGGGAAGGGCATACATCTGAACACTGGACCATATGCAGCAATGATTAGTATCTATTTATCACAGCTACTGTGAAAGCAGGGCAGCAGATAAATAAAATGGAGAAGGACCTTCTTTCTACCACATCAGTTCAAGGAGTGCCTTCACCTCATACTTGCTCGTTCATGTGGCACAAATCAATTTGCCTTGATGCTTAGCTGGCTTGCATCTGCAGAACTACAGGGACATGAACAGGCATCATTTCTGTCTCTTGTGGTCCTCAGACCCCTCCTTGAGCTAAGCTCTGACTGCAGATTTTCTAGTGTCCGCAGCTGGTGAAGAGGCAGGAAGACATCCATCTCAAACCTTACTACCTTGTGTCACGCCTAAAGCATCTGCGAACTTCGGTGCAGTGGCAACCCTGCAAAAATGTTTGTCACTGATGGAGGGTGACTACTTGGGGGGTGCCCGGTAACCTCTCTCAGAGCCTATCCTGCCCGGGAGCCCTGTACACACAAGCTACTGCCTTGGGACCCAAAGGCATAACTTAATTCTTGCTTCTCTGCGTTTCTATTTGAGAAATCCCTCACCAAAGTAAGTGTGCATGAGGTCTTGGGGTGCATCAGACCTGCTGCACTGATGGCTGTTTCCTGTGTGGAAATAGCACAGTAAAGCTGATGTGTGCTAACTGCAAGCAGCCTTGCACAGCATGTGGACAAAATTGTTCTTTTAAGAAGTCATCAGACTATTTCTGTACAGGGCTGATGAAGCTCTAAAAAGACTATGGTAATAGCCAAATTTCTCTTTTTCTGCCCTCACTGTTTTACTAGATGAAAAAAATTGAGAAATTGTTGAGGGACACCTGGTCATGCAACAGTCCTGTGGCTATTGTGTTGGTGTGAGCCCTGTGTGGCTCACAATATACTGTGCAACCTGGGAGAAGCCTTGTCCCATATGAAATTCCTTATCTACTTACTCTGTGTGGTTCTGCCTTCATCCACAGTGGGAGACCTCTCAGGGACCTTAGCAGCCAGCTGTGGAGCCATTTTGCACATCTGTTCCAAAGGACTGTGGTTGTGATACCAAACCTGCATTGAGACCCTGGTGTTCTTAAAAATTGTCTTTGTTAGACAGCTGTCTTTATTTAATGTAGGATTTGAGCGTTATGTGTATGGTGTATTTATACTCACCATAGCTCGCAGAGTTGCCTTATTGTCAAAAGTGTTTGTGCTTCAGTCTGTGAAATGAAGATAATTACTCACCTCTTGGCAAATTATATGGCATTTGGTGGCCTGAATTTCCCTCTGCATGGGCTTGCCTCTGTGTTGAGATCCTCTGAGCTGTGCCTGAGTTTGATGCCTTGAGTAGGCAGTGTGACTGCTCTTCCAAGTGACTTCCAGGGTCACATATATTGCTTGTAGCATAGAAAGGAGGATCCAGAAGCTGAGCTTTCAAACTCGGAAAAGCACCCTCATTTCAGCGCTGTCCTCCCTTGCCAGGTACACTGACACCAACATTTCCATTTGTGGAACCCAGTTTGTTTTGCAGCAAGGAGAAAAACACCCTTTGACTTATAAATTGAGCACATTTAATGGGGAGCAGCACAGGAGGAGTCATTATTAATAATTATTTGCATAACAATAGCCTTTCTTCCATAGACCTTGCAAAGCTGGGCAAACATGAATTAATTCAACCTTAAACTACCCACATGGGAGGATGCAAAGTATCATTATCCACATGAACGGTTTCTCTGCATGATTTTACTAATTATAGTATAACACTTAGGTGTTGTTATATGTGCTATATAAGATGGTAAATAACATTTTACAGAGAGGAACAAAAGGCATTTCTTACCCAACCTGACTGTCTTTCCAGCACTCACACTATACTCTCTCCAGAAATGGGGAGAATTATTCCAGCAGAAGGTGGAGGAAATGGGCCATCAATGGGCAGCATAGCCAGAGCTATAAATAGGTGAAATTCCCTGCCTAAACCCCACAGAAGTGGGCCTGTCGAAGAGCTGGATCTAGATAGTAACTCAAGTCGCACACCTTCCACCATACCAGAACAGCTTTCACCTTTCTGCATTGATTGCTCCAATCCTGATCCTAGCAAGGCCATGTAATGCAACCTTCCCAAAAAGGCTGAGCTTTTCCAGTAGCGCTGCCTTAAGACGTTACTGGACTGGTCCAGCAAGGTGTGGGAGCACCTTCTGCTTCATGATGCTTTGAGCATTAGGGAAACAGCTACTGCCTCAAAGTCCTGGGGAAAGGACACTGAAATACTGCCAGCCACCTGGGAGCCTGTGGGTACTCCTTCCTGGCATCCGAGACTTCCAGCAAGGCCTTTGCCATCCTTTTTTCCCTGCTAAGCTCATCAAAAAGAGCTGGCTCTAGGTTTTCCTGAGGACAGCCCAGCAACTGGGCATGGCGGTGTCTGAAATAAATATAGTTTTGGAGGAGAGTTCATTTCCCCTGAATTAATGCAGCCTGACACAGAGCGCAGGAGCATGTGCCATCTGGTCAGATCTGCCTTGATTTTGTGAACAAGGGGGAGGGTAACCGATACTTTTATGAACTGCTGTTACTGCACAGGCGAAAACAGTAATCCCCTAGGTACTGAAAATGCGAGATGCTAATCTGAAATTAAAATGGGTAAACGCACACAGGCCCAGTAAGGTCGTGAAGGTCAAAACCTTGTTCTCTAAGGAAATGAACCTTTTTATCTTGAGAAGCCCTAGGCACAGCCATGTAGTCCATCAGTTTAATAGGAGGCGGTGAGGTAGCGTGCTGCTCTTTTATTTCAGAGCCAAGCTTGCTCCCTGTATGTGTAGAGTGCAGTGTAATTTTCTTCCTTCATCCTGCGACGTATGTGTATTCTCTGAACAGATTTCACTCCTATATTACCCATCCATGTCCCCTGCCCCACCTTGGGCACTGTTTTGCTATTGCCTTCTGATGCCGCTGTATAAATTGGGCCAGAGGGTGTCCCTTGCAGTCCTCCTCAGCTAGAGAGCAGACATCTAATCCCATTCTTGCCTGTAGTTCTGCCAAGCACGTAATGAAATGGCCAAATTCTGCCAATTCTCCCCAGGAGGGAGTCAGAAACCATTCAGTGGTATGTTGTAACGTGAGCTGTGATGGTGGGGAACCTGGAGGAGATCCTCATCTCTTTCCTCGCGCTGCCCGTGAGAGCAGGCCTTGTGTGTTCGCAAGCAGTGTGCGAGGATTCTGCACAAGCTGACGGAGAGTTCAAGACAGCCGTGTGTACCCCGTGGCGATGGCTAGGAAGTCACAGTTGGCCGTGACTTTGGTACAGGACAGGCTCTTAAGGCCAGCCGTGCTGGCCTTAATTTAGCAGATAATGGCTGAGTAACCCAGAGGCATGTGTAAGGCAGGAACAGAAAGTGTTTGCCTTGTTTTCCTAACAAAATTGCTCTCTGGCTGAGTGCCTTCCAAATTGTCCGCCATAGTCTTGTAGTACACGATAGCAACGAGGGCTCTGAAGCTTCTCTGCAGATCAGGCGAGGCAGGCCTGCAGTGCCACCAATAGCTAAGGGGAGCGCGGGGAGGTGGTGAAAAGCTGCTTTCATACGCAGCAGAGCAGTGGGAGAATCTGTCGGGGTGCTGGGTGAGATGTAGGTAATAAGTAATAACCTCCTCTTACCTTCCTGAGGTTTGTTGTGTCTGTGCTGCTCAGAGGTAAAACCTGTGATCCTTTCGTGTATGCTCGGGGTGAAACAGAGTCACGGGCTAACAGAGCGTAACAAAATCAGGGGGCAAGGACAATAGATGTGGTCACTGCATTTCTTCTGGGGGGGATGTTTGCACACATACACACCCGAAACCTCTGTCATCTGGGAACTCCTTTCCACAAAATACAGCCCCGCACCTCCCACCTAAGAGGGTAATTCGTCTGCTGCAATTAGGTCTTCCCTTACTGTTGTGAGTTCAGCCCCTCAGTGGGCAGTGGTCAGGCACAGAGAGCCGCATGCACCACTTGGAGTCAGGGAGAGCAGTGATTCACGGGGAAGAGAGGGCCGCAGGAAGGACAAACATCAGGAGGCGTGTTTTCTATGCGGTTAGTTCAAGGAGAATATTGCAGCTCTTCTGGCCAGGAAAGATGCACGGGGAGAGGATGTTTCCCTGCGGTGGCTTGGTTGTCCTTTTTCCCTGAAGGAAAGCAGGAGCAGTACCTCGATGCATTCATCCTGTTCTCAGATGGAGTAAAACTTGCCTGGCTTTTTAGAGGGAGGCACATTACAATGCTTGGGTGAAAGATGTTATAAAAAAGAGTGAAGGTTTATCTAGCCTACAAAGCCCAGATCAAAGTTTAGGTTTAATTCATGACAGGGAGATTCTGGCTCAGAAATATCCATCAATTTCACGAATGTTGAGCTCTGATCATCTGTGCAAGGGGCACATTTCTGTAAAGATACTGTATTCCCTCCCCCCCGCCCCCCGTCTTTTCTCTTGGAAAGGTAATATCTCCAAAACCAGGGAACTTTAAATACCTCTTCTCTTTTACCTTTTTTCTTTTGCTCCCAACCTTCTTTTTGTTTCTGGACCAGAATGCCGGATAAAATCACGCAAAGGTCTTTTATTTATGTTTGGCTAGGAGCTGACCAGATGCCCCAGCCTGTGAAATAATCACCATCTGTTGATTGTAATCGCAAGGCAAAAGCCAAAAGCCTGGAAGGTTTTTTCAGTGATGTATTCAAAGAACTGCAGCTTGACTTTTCTGAATAAAAACAAAAGCTTCTGCTTTGGGTCAGACCCTTTATTTTCTTTTTTTTTAATACCTCCCCACATGCTGAATATCTATGAATAGCTCTGCTACTCATTCCCTCCTTATCAGAAGCAATTTGGCTTTGCACGTTCTTTTTTTTTCATTGCTATCTGAGAAGGTGGCACCATTGCTCTACCCTGGTGCATTGCATCCATCCTCTGCAGCTCAGCACTTTGGTGGGGAGCACACTTGTTTGAGGTCCTGTACTCAGTGAGTTTCTTCTCTCCCTCTTTTTGTCTCTCTGACATCTTGCCATCCTCACATCAGTCAAAGATGTCTCTGGGGGAGAAGGACAATGGCGAATACTGCAGGTGCAGTGAGAATCAATAATTCATTTAATCATAAATTAATAAATGATGATGCTGCTTGGGGATAAGGGGAGGAAAAGAAAGAACATTAATAGAGTGGTTTCCAGATCAATTCCACAACTCTGAGAGACTGAAGAAAGGCTCCAGAGGGCCTGAACTTGATAATTGTCAAGGTCTGTAGGATTCCCTCACTACCGTCATTGCTGCTTCTTGGGTTTAATTCAGTGACACGGCTGTTATCTGCCCCCCTCTCCTGTGGCAGTTGGAGGCTGCAGAACTTTGGTATTTGCAGAACGCAGAGCAAAATGCCTCTGGGTGGGGCAAGTGAGCTGTATAGAAGTTTTCCTGCTTGCTGGGTAAAAGCATTGCAGTTCCTGAAGTGCTTCTGCCAAATATTAAGAGGAATGCAGGTCTCCAGTCCTAGCCCCTAAACAGCTGAGCTTGCTTCTCTGGGACCATGGCGTGCAACTGAGTATTGTTGCTACTGGGTGACCTGGGAACACTTAACACTGTGTTGCATCTGGCCCTGCCCAAAATACATGGTGGGGAATGTACATATTCATCCCATCTGCTTGAGACTACAACATATGAAGGCAGGGCAAGTCAGGATTTAGCCGTCAGAAAATGAGGAATGAATATAATAAGGATATTAAGTGTGTTAACCTCCAGAAAACACCTCTCGGGCAGGCGATGCCTATTGATTTCAGTAAGTGGACAAAGACTCTGCAAGCCCCTATCACAGCACTGCTTCATCCTGCAGTAAGGGGCATAACGGGTGGCCGAATTTGTCACATGAGTTACCACCAAGCAGCGGCACTTTCCAGTACTTTTCTCTCCAGTGTGCTCTGTCCTTCCTTGTGCCTGCAGTAGCACAGACCTTTCACAGCAGTTTAGATGAAAGCCCTTGGGGCTGCTGAGCGCTATTACTGTTGTTTTCTCCTTCATTGGCTCTTAAGTAACAGACATGGACATCTCCTGACTTGGGGATTGGATTTGTCTTTTTGAAAATATGTAGGAGCCTGAGGATGTTTCTCCCTGGATTTAGTGCTTTATGGACCTACCTGCAGTTTAGGCTGACTTAAATTTCGCTGAGAGATAAAAATGTTCGTTTTCGTCATTGTCCAGGAGAAGAGGTCAAGTCTGTTTATGCAGCATGGTAGTGCTTAGAGGAATTCAGAAACTGTGCCCCTCTCTCAGCTCTTCTTGTGGTCAGCAGGCATCTGGAAACATGACCTCCCTAGGGACAGGAGGTCTTTATTATGTATTTGTATGTCACGGTATTAATAACGGTAATGAATAGTGGAATTAGAGCCTTAGTGTCTCTTTTACGTAAGTACGCATGTTGCTAATGGGCATAAGATTAGCCAGAGCTGCTGAAACACCCAGCAATGCTGGTTTGCCTCAGCAATGGTTTGAATTCTGCCCCATGTTCATACATTGGGTAAAGTGTCTGCTTTTCCTAAAAGGAAGGAACAAATCAATGCGACCAAGAGTGCTACTGGAGCTTGGGAGCTGAGATCTCAGACAGGGCAAAGACTGGGAGAGAGGGAAAGGATCTCCAAAATGCTCTCTCCAGATGCGCTCGCAATACCTGTTTTCTGTGCCCCTTTTTTCCTTTCTGTTGAGTTACTTCTAATTTTCACTGATGCAGAAGCAGAACCAAGCAAACTTATTTCCTGATATAAGGTCAATTTTTCTTTTTTTTTCCTCATTTAATCTCATAACTCCTAGTTATTACCTCCTCCCACCCTGCAGTATTCACATGCGTCAAGTATATTTTGCAATTTACTTCCTTGGGGTTGTTCCTTAATAAGCTGTACACATTTAACCCTTCTTAGTCGTCTTCATAAATTCTTCCAGGTCTGTTTATCAATCGCCTCTGATTTTTTTCTAGTCTGCTGCTCATTTATTGCTGGTGAGGAAAAACTGACCGAATGAACAAAATGGGATCCTTGAGCTGGTTACATTGAAATGGTGCAGAAACTCTTTCCTCCCTCCCTTTGCTGTGATGGGGTGACCCTCTGTTCCCCACCCAAAATTGCAAGAGCCTGTTTTGCTAATATAGAACATCAAGATTTTTTTATTTGCTATTTTCTCTAACCTCAAGTTTCAGAAAACAAAATAGCTTCTGTGCTTTCTCCCTCCTGCTGAGTATCCATCTTTTGGATTATTGCTCTCGAGGGACATTACCTGCATTTTTCTATTTTGTTGGGTTCAGCTTGTGGCTTTGATGAGTCTAGATTCAATCATCTTCTGTCCCACTCATGCTACTCTCTGCTTTAACTTTCAGACCATTGCCCACACATGCTTAATTTTAAGGAGCTCTGTGTTCATCGAGGGCCTGTTTCTTTGTCTTCCATTATATTTGCAATTTCTCTGTAGGGCATCAGCTGCAAATTTCATGGACAGTTAGTGTTCGTTTCCTGTGACACTGGTTTAATAAGACCAACACGGATGTAAACCCTCTGGCACATCATTTGTCATTTCCCAGTACAAAAAAATGTATTTTCTTTTGGTACCTCTGGTCAGTTTTTTGATCCATGGGCTGTTGGTTCTGGTCAAACTGGCACAGTGGGGCAATGTCGAATCTTTCAAATTTGTAAAGCTTCAAATTCCCTTTACTGGTAGTTGTGCATGTGTATTAAAAAGCAAAAGACTTTCACTTGTGTATTGCGTGTGTTTTTATTCTTTAGATTCCTAATGACCCTTCATATTTGTTTCATTATTTCACTAGGGATAGATATCGACTTGGAATTAAACATTGCCAGCTCTATTCCTTATTGAAAATCTTTATTATGTTTGCTTTTTGGTTGGTTTTGTGGAGCCTCCCTAGCTCAATGTAAATTGTCAGATTATTTGTCACTGGGATAATACGTTTGTCGATGCCTTGCCATAACAAATTAGGCTCCTGATCCTGCATACATTTATGTAGGTGCTTATATGTATAGATTGCTTAACTTTCAGCCCTGTATTAATTCTGTTGAAGTGAAAAATACTTTTAAAAAATGCCTCTGTCTTTTCTGGATTAAGTTCTAGGATGTCTTTTGCTTTATTTGGTTTGTGGACAAATCATTCTTCAAGTTCTTTATGCTTCTGGGTTTTTTAAACTTGCTTTTTTTCCTCCTTTCTAGTCCAAACTTCCTCTCTTTATTCTTCTGACTAAGGACAGATTTAAAAAAGCTGCTCAGCCATTTCTGAACCATTAATTTCATCCTCATCCTCATTTATTAATGAACCTACCTTCTTTCTGGTGCTGCTTCTCCTGATGAATTTGTAAATCCCTTCTTATTCCCTTCAGTGCCTTAGGCAACATAAATTCATTTGCTTTTTTCCCCCTGCCCTTATCTTTTCCCTACAGCCTTAACTGACTCTGTATATTCTTATTTAGTCACAATCTCCACTTCCATTTGCAGCGCAAGACTTTTCTTGTGATTTTCTTAATGAAAAGGCATCAGTAGGAAAACACCGTGCTGTACAGTGCAATAAGATCCGAAGTGTTTCATTTAAAAGTTGTGTGTGGTGGAGTCTTCTCAGGGAGAATTTATGTTAGGAACAGTCACTATGTGGCAAAACCAGCATTTTAGTTTTAGCATGTCTTTGGTTTAATTTTTGAAGTGCTCATCATGACTTGAGCAGGGCAAGATAGGCAGCTGAGCAAATGGGAATTCCCCTTCTTTCTGAGCAGTTTCATCAACTATGCTGTGTTGGCTGTTCATTATGAGAGCTGCTTTCCTTCCCTGGTAGGAGATACAGAAAAACCTCACTTTTAAGGGGAGTTCTTCTAACCCAAAGAGGGCAGTGAGGGTTTGTGAGAGTTTCAGCCACTTGTTGCTCAGGTAAAGGCAGAGCGCCAGGAGGAAACCTGGACCGAAAAAATGAGTGGCTGTAAGAGAGGAGATGGGACAGGAGGTCTTTCTGTCCTTTCAGGCTCCCTTTCAAGACAGGTTGGCAATGCTTCAATGCTTGAAGGCAGGCATGGTCTTTGAGCTCCATCAGCATGTTAGGCAGGCAAAAACGTCCCATGACTACCGTGGCTGTTGCTAGCAGAGATGGCAAACCTGCCCTTGGGGAGTAAGGCTGGAGACTGACTGGCAGAGGGGTTGCTGCACAAGGTCCGGAAACAAATAAACTTGGAGGCTAAATTTGGAGACTCATTAGAGAACCCCTGTTCAGCCAAGGCTGATCTTGTGACCTGGAAAGATGCCTGTAACTCAGCTCATGTGAATGGGCTTGTGCCACTGACCTCAGAGAAGTCTCTCCTGCATTCAGTTTCCCCATCTAAAAAATCAGGACAGTGATACAGGGCTGTCGGGGTTTGGCCAACTACTGACCGCGAAATGCTCCAAGAATCTGGGTTGGAACGGCAATGTTTCTTTCTTGTAGTGAGTCATCATGAAGGTTTTGGTGGAGCAGGGCAGGAAGAAGTGTGTTGTGTTTAGTGGTTCCCACTGCCTCTTTTGGGGATGCTCTTACCCACCTTTCTCCCTCTTGTCCTCCTTGTGTTGGTGCCGTGGAGAGCTGCTATGGATAAGCAAAGCATAATGAGATGACAAGTTCTCATGTGCCTCTGGGACCAGAATAGTATCAGCCATTGCTTCTTCATCTTCCCCCATCACTACTGGCATCCTTCCACACTTCCTGAAGATGGACAAGTCAGGAGTCATGCAAAGTCCTGAAGAGGTGAAAGAAAGAGCACAAAATGAGCTTACAGACAGAGGTTACCTCCATAAACCCACAGGTTCCCCCTTCTCCGGTGCCCCATAGTGTTGTGCTACATGAGGGCAGGGAGTCCGCCAGAGCTCTGGTCAGTGCGTTGGATGTTTGCTCAGAGGAAATGCCTTTTTGTTTACATGGTGGAGAGAGCAGCTTAGAGAAGAAACCTGGCACAGAGCAGTTGGGATTCGGTTAATCTGCTTAGAAATACATTAATCAGAGGATCAGATGCTGTCAACAATACTCTTTCCCCCTCACTCTGTTCCCTCTTTCAGTACCTTCCTCATCACTGCTCCCACTGAGTCCTACTCCTCACCCTCCTCCCTGTGTCCTTCCTCTCCCCTGCTGTGAAAGTCAGGGAGTAATGAAGGACAAGGAGATTAAAGCAAAATTAACAAATAAAATATAAACCCTAGATCTAAATGAAAATTAAAAATGGATCTTCAGCTGTTTATTTGTTTCCCTAAAAATAGCCTTGTACCCCAGCCAAACTAAACGTAGCCAGGATTTCCCTGGAAAGTTCTGGGGAAAATAGGCAGGTCCCAAAAGATGGGCAAATAGTGGATATAGTAGCTGACTGCTTTCCCCACCACCAACTCCATCCATCTCCCCCCACTTCCACTGAAGCCTGCTGGAAAAGCTGTGGGGCCACACTGAGATATGGCATTATTATGGCATTATCACAGTGACTGGAGAAAGCACTACTCCAAACTGCCAGCCGTCGTTGCTTTCAGCAGGAACTGCAGGTACTTGTCTCCTGGCTAATATCTCTTGTCTGAAGATGGGCATCTGTAATTGTCAGCAGGTCACAATTTAGTGGGTGCTCTGATCAAAACTGGAGCCAGGCAGTTCAGTTTCTCTTTTGTGCAGTTGGGATAATAATACGCACAAGGACATTACCTGTATGGGGAGAGAAGCTCTGAAAGAAGGTGTCACACTTAGTGGCATATTCCTCAACATCTTGTTGCTTTCCTGCCTGGCACCTGGTGAGTTGGAAAGGAGGCTCAAAGGTGGCATCCTGTGGCTACATGGAGTTGAGGTTGAGGTCGAGTTTGCTGCTCTCTGAGCTCTGTTGTTGTAGAATAACTGTTGTCAGAGGAGTATTTGTTCTACATGCACTATCTTCTTCTAACATTTTTGTTTTATTAATTTTTCAAGAAAAGCACAAGAACAAAAAGCATTGCAGTGAACAAGGTATCAGTACCAACTAGGGGATAAAGAAAGAAGGAGATAGCTACTGCTATCTACTCTTAATGTTTGCTTTGTGCACATGGTGGTTTATATTCCTGGGTTTTGTCCTCAGATGTGCAGCACTCGGTTTCATTCTCTGTATGAAGGTATAATCATAGGCAATGCAGGATATGTGGTGTGCCTTACTTAATTTCAAGGGAAACCTTTACCTTTAGGGATCTCCTAACCTTCGAGCCGTTGTTTTAACAGCATTACAGTTGCATTAATTTTGGAGATTTTGCAATCCCATGTTAATCCAAATTCAGTTGAAGTCAGTACACAGGCACCCATTGTCTTAAGCTGGGTTGGTTCAGGTCGTTACTCTTCAAATTGCGCTGAGGAAAGGATGGGGATAAAGGGGAGGATGCAGAGCAATATCAGAGCTCAGCTTCTTTTTGTGCTTTCATGGGCGAAGTAAAGGCTGGCTAAGAAAGAAATTGAGGTGGGTAAATGTTTTTACAGGAGGATTTTTTTGTGTGTTTGTGAGGGAGCAGGAGGCATGAGGGGAATACAAGACTGCTGCCTAAGGGTGCAGGACTACTTGCCCCAATGGGAACAACAGACTGCTTTGGCCAGAGAGTTCTCGGTGCATCATCCCTTTCACAGGAAGATGTGTCCTTGTGCCGGCTCCCCTCCTCTGCTCCCTCCTGCTGAGCCACTGCACTGAAGAAAAAGTGAGAACCCACTTCTGGGTCTCCTCAATCTGCTTTAGAGGAAGATCCAGAGGAAACAGTGCTGTTCCCCTGTTTTATGCATATACATGAGCAGATGCACTCAGCTATTTGAGGACATGTGACCCCTTTAACGTTGGTGCACCCCATCTGTGCTTGGCAGGCCTCCTGTATTCCCCCAGCCACTTTGGTGCACTGTGACTCAGCTGCCTGGTGTCCAAGTGTGGCTGCCTGGATGGGCAGAGGTGCATGCTGGCTGTGCCCTCTGGGTTCTTCACAGGCCTCCTTTCCCTAACGAATTTGTAGTGCTGGTCTCGTGGCCCATACTATAGTGTGAAGCCTTGATGCTCTGGGGAAACAGCTTCAAAAGACCTGGTCTTGAGCCTTGGCCCTTCAACCAACAAGTGGTCATAAGACTTTCCATAAGGCCACGTGCAGACATTGTGCCAGCAAGGCAGAAATGCCGAGTTAGCAAGTTCACAAGTTCCTGCATCTCAGCTTCCTCCCAGCAAGTGGGAGGTAGACAGCCAATAAACCTCACAGAGATGTGTGCCTTTGACAGCAGCCCCTTGTACGTGAACTGCTCTATTGCTCCTGGCCAGGAGCTGGGGCTCTGATACCTGCTGGACAAGATTATAGCACTGAATCTGTGCATTTAGGGATTTTGTCTGCCTGGGTAAAGGAGGGTGTGATGGCATTGCTGCATCCGTTCGTTCAGCATGAGTAAGAGTCAGAGGAAGGATCTGGTAGCACAGATCGCTGTGAGCTGCTATCAGGAAAGTACACAATGTCCTTTCCGGCATGGCGTCCCTGCCAGTTTTAGCACACTAGCTGAATTAAACCTAGTGTAGACACATATACTCATGCTGTGGGTAAATCTTCCTTTTGCTGAAGACAAATACCTGTGGGTTTGGGACTAGCCTGTATCTCCAAAATGTTGTGTGGAGCTGGTCCAGGTTTTTCCTTCAGCTGTACATGTTGATGAAAAATAGCTTTTTTTAATCAAAGACTGTTTTTCACAGAAGCTTCCATTACATTCTTGCCTTCATTTCATTTTTTTCTATGGAAAATGGCCAGTGTAGGAGCAGGAAGTGGGACGGGTGGTTTTTGATTTTTTCTGACACAGCTTTCAATTTTCACTGAGAAGAAAAGGAAGGGAAAAGATGACTGGAAAGAAGTCAAGGGAGGAAAAGAAACTCTCTTTGTTGCTTTTTGATCTAAGTTTGGTGCTGGAAAGCTCTTATCTACCTTTCTTCTTGTTTTCCTCTTCATCCCTTTATTTCTTGTGTTCCTTTCTCATAGATTCCCTCGTCCTAGGCAATCACTTTCCCAAGAACATAAATAGCCACAAGTGCTGATGTTCACATGGTTGGAAAGGAAACTTGCAGGAAAACACAGTGACTTAGGTAGAAATGTGCCTTGGTATCAGCCCTGCAAGCTAAGCTGGTGACCTCTTCTTGAGCACTGAAGCTAGTCACCAGTCTGGCAAGCTGCTAAGCCAAGAGCTGGTGGATGGGCTTTGTGCTGGTGTCAGCCTGGTAAGCCACAGCCAGAGAGAGCATCACCCCCCAGCTGCTCACACCTTCATGTAAGCGGGCAAGCTTGAGCAAGCAGAGCTGACCTCATCTCCTGGAAAAAGCAGGAGATATTCCCCTCCTTTTCCTTGCTGCATGTGGGGGAAGGTGGTCTTCTCCTGGTTTGAGAAGTGAGAAGGATTTTAAATGGGAATGGTGCCAGGCAGGGAGATTTAAGACCTCTTGTCATGCTCCAGTGCTCCCAGCAGGATGTTTCTTAGCCATGATTGTTCTCTGCCTGAGATCAGCCTCTGCGTTTCCCTTTCTCTTAATAGCAGTGGCTTTGCTGGGTCTTGCCTCAGGCTCATCTAGCCCCATAACTGTGCTACTGGTTGGAATTTGGATTGCAGCAGATATTCAGAGAAAGATGTTCAAGGAGGCAAATTTTCCCATGTTCCTTCTCCCTGGAGTGTCATGAAGAGAGGGATGAAGGAAGAGTTGCTTGCCGCTAAACTTTTCCCCTGCCCAGGGTGTTGTCACTGGCTTCCTTGCTCATAGCCAAGACCCAAAATGACAGAGTTCAAACCTGATGTGCTCCATCTCCAGGCTCAGTGTTGTATGTTTGTGTGGATGGTGGACAGTGGGTTGTTGGACTGAGAAGTGGGGTTGGAAGCACCAAGGAGATTGCCCTTCCCAGTGTGGCTACATACAACACATGCGCTATTGCTGAGCAAGCTGTAGGTCCCTGGGGCGAAGTGGGCTTCCTACACATCCTTTTTTTTCTGTGGCTTCCTTCACGTCACCTGGAGCCTGTCCCTGCAGTTGAAGCATGTGCAACAGTAGAGATGCAGAAGCTTGAGAAGATCTTGGGGCATCTTTTTAGGCCAGTGATATGTGGACTGTGGTCTGGGGAAAGTGAGGTGAGCGCTGTGGAGTTAAACTGTATTAAACAGTTAATGCAGCTGCTCTCCAAAAATCAGATAGTGGAAAGCAGGCAAAAAGTTCAGGCACCACTGATCTGGTCTGTGTGCTGCCCAGGCAAAACACCTGGTTAAGTCTCAGTCAGCCCTACATCCTGCCTTCAAAAGCTGCCCGAGGTGGAGTTTTCACAGCCTCCCCGGAGCAGTTTGTTTCAGAGCTTTGCTGTTGTCATAGCGAGATAGCTAGTCTGAGATCTCGCTGCAAATTTTGTTGCTAATAAAGATGATTGGTGGGGAAAAGAGAACTATTTTTCTCATGCAAATTAAAAACATACTACATTTATCTTTTAGCATTTTTCTATCTATTTTTCTTCTGTTTCTTTTTTGTCCCTTTGATGTATCTCCTGATTTCTATCTCATTTCCTACCTTCCTTCCTCCACAGTGATCACTTTCTCCTTTCACAGAGAGCAGAAAGAAGCATCTGCCATGCTTTATGGGTTCCCACTTAATCCTGCCTGATCCCCCGTTTTTAAAAGGCTCCTTCCCCCCGGTACCTTTGTGTCTGGTACAGATGAGTATGGCAGACCCCTGCAGAGAGTCCTGTGCTTTTGGGATGCTTCCCAGCCAGCCAGCCAGAGCCTCTGGCCCCATCTCCCTCCTCTCTTAACCCAAAGAGCTCATGCTCAGATGCTAATGTTATCACTCTTTTCTTCTAGCATGATCATGCCTGGAGCTTTCAAATATGTTCATTAATTAAGCCTCCTGGGATGTATTCCCTACTGGCCACTGTTTACGTACATACGTGGAGCCAGAGGAGAGGAGGAGAGGGGAGAGGGCATGCCTGGCTCTGGAGCATACGCTGTGCATCCTGCCAGTTTGCAGGCTCGCTTTAACATTTGGTCATTCCTTAAAGCCTCAGCCCCCTGCAGAAGTGGAGACGGCCTGGGATGCCTTGGAGGGGCAAAGAGACGCGATCGGGTTTGACAGGATTTGCACCACAAATTAAGTGCTGAGTGTTAACGTTTGACACTCCAGCTCCATGGAGCTTTTGGGTAGCCCCTTGCAGAGAAATCTGTCACAAACCCAAGCATCCAGAAAGCAGGGGGAAAACCACCCTGCCACCTCCTGTTTTTCGCTTCTCGGAGGATGCAAAACACCGAATCGGTGCTGTATGGCCTTGTCAGCTTCAGTGAGCACCCCAACTCCATCGCCCTGGGGAGGAAGATGCTGTCATGGCAGGGAGCTTGTGTGGTGCCACCCCCCGTTCCACACCCCATGTTTGCCATCTCACTGGCACAGGGCTGGAGGTACAGCCTGCAAAGTGAGTTCAGGTCCCGGAGACTGAGGATCCATATGATGCCCTTCATCTCGGAGGCGTGATTTTTCCCCTCAGCCCCTTCCTGTGGTTCTCACAGCCACAGTCATGCTGTTGCAGTGGTGGACACAACAACACTGCTTTGAACCATGTCCTCTTGGGTCTCATTGGTGGGGGGCAATATTGGCATTAGAGACGATTTGTGACGGTCACTGACAGGGCTGTAGAAAAGAGGGTAGGTAAGCAGATGCCCAAGGCTCTTCTCTCTCTGCTAGGGAACTGCTGAGCTGCTAGTCATCATTTTAGACGTAATGGGGGTGTGGAGGCAGCATCACCAGTCCTCTTGATCAGTTAAAAGAAAAAGTATGAACCAGACCCATTTAATTACTTTGAGCTAGGGATGTTCATGCCAAAAGACTAATGGAAGCTTGTTTTCATTTGTTAGACTTCCACTTTCCAAAGGTAGCTGTATTTTCTTCATCTGTCCTCTGTGGTTATGGATTGTTGCTACATGTGCTGTCTGAAGCAATGCTGTCTTGCTGTCTTCCAGCCTAGTCGAAGTGCTTTCCTCCACTGCTGTATTGCTTCCTAGGGCTTGAAAAAGACTCTAACATTTTGTGACATGAGTGTAGAAATATGTATCAGTAGGTCCTACTATAATGAGAGCTGGGCAAGCAGTTACAAAGAGCTGTTCCTTTGATGAAAGTCATCTCTGGATGGGCAGCAGCCTTGTGCCAGTCTCAGTACAGCACAGCCTCCCACAATACCACCTTGTCATTAGAGCTGAATTCCTTCCCTGTGGCCTGTGTTTACTGTGAACATAAATAGCACCCCTGTGGCAGTCTGAAAAGACAATTCCTTCTGAGCTTCTGTTGTTCCAGGATTTATCCACTGTAGTGCTGATCTTTCTCAAACTTTTGGTTTTTCCTGCTCAGAGACTACTCTTGTTCGTCTGTATTGTTCTTTAGCCATTCCACATCCTGCTTAGAGGTAGCCAAAATATCTCTGCGAATACAGGGTTCTTGCAGAGGCATCCAGTGGGCAGCCCTTCCATCTGTCTCTGTGGGGTGTTTGAAGCCACGCTGATTTAACTCCACGATCTCTTTCCGGCTGGCCATTGAATGTATACAGTTGAGTTTATTCCTCTCTGCTTTTCATGAGATGTTTTTCCCAGGGTCATATTCTAGCTTGCAATCTATTGCTTTGAGTATTTATTACTTTCAACCTGTATGTAGACCTCAGGGTATGGTTTCTGCTCCTTCCATCAGTCTCTCTGCTTGTTTGTCTGCCTTCCCTCAATGCCCAAGCAGCACAAAGTGCTGGTGGCGTGAGGGAACACTGCCCCAGTTCACAGTCAGGCAAATGGAGGCAGGGAGTGAGGCTGCAGTCAGATGTACTGCCCTGACTGCTGCTGAGGTGGATGGAGAGGTCAGACGCTGTCCCTGCTCCTCTTCCCCTGCCAGAGGTTACCATCCGTTCACATTGCCAGCATGGCTGCCTGCATTCTTGCACTTTAACCCGATCCTCTCACCGTGACCTACAGTAGAAAAAAATTTGCTCTTACCCACTAACGAGGATCTTTTTCCCAGAGCTGTGTGGGAGAGCTATTATAGCAGCAGTTATGCTGGCAGATCTGAGGGGGAGACAGTGGGATGAGGAGTGGGAGGGATGCTTACCTGCACCCCTGGGGGCAACCAGCCAGAGGAGCAGGTATGACCTCAGCATAAGCAACTACCCCTCTTCTCCCAGCAAGTCCAAACTGCAGATCCAAGGATCCAAACCTACATACAGATTTTTCAGTGGTAGGCCAGGCCTCGGTGCAGTAAGTTCTAGCCTTCTGACTTTAGGCTTGTTTATCTTAGCTGGTTTTTATGGAGTCCAAGAAGTAGTCTGCAACCTCTGAAAGGTCTGCGCACCGGAGACTGGAAACCCCACCTCCACCAGCTGAAACCATCTTGATGTTTACATGAGTGTGTGCAGCAGCCTCTCCCGCATGTCGTCATCTTTGAACAGGAGAGAGCTGGTGTGAGCACTTGCAGAAGGCAAGGAAACCAGGTCGGGTGAATACTGGTCGAAGCAAATTCAGGCTTATTATTCAAACAGATGTTCATGAATATATTTTGCCATACTTGCAGAGTCTTAATTGTAATCTGACTTGATGGGCGCATGAGTTTAGAAGACTGAATTTATGGAAGGAGAGATGATCTTGGAGATGAACTACCAAGCTGGGCTCTGGAGAGTGAGAGTTCATGTCTAGCTCTGGACAAGGGCTTATTGCTCCTTGCCTCCTCTGGGTCCCAGGAGTGCTCAGATCCTGCTGAGGGAACACATCTGCATCCTGAGCAGGACTGTTTGTGTGCTGGGTTGCATGTTCATTCGTAATTGTTGCTTTCCTTACTTTCCACTCTTCGCAAATATAGTGGAGATTTGCCACCTTTTTTTCCATCCTGCCTATCACTCCCCTGTCCCTGAGGCAAGGGCTCTCCTCCACTCCACTTCTGTTTTCTCAGCTTCCATGGGAAGCTGTCAAAAGCTTTCTCAGTGGGGCCTCTCCTGCAAAACCGTGTCTCTGTGAAGTTTTGGTGATATGATGACTTCACTGCCTGGTGAACAAGAGGAGAATCTGGGAAAGAAGCCAAAGCGTGATTCTACTACAGTGATTATTATTATTGCCATTAGCAATTATGGCAGGAAAAGTTATGATAAACAAGGGAAAGATAAGTGTGATTTGTACATGTTTAACCTCTTCTGTGTGTTTTTTCTTTTGTTTCTTTTCCTCCCTGAAGACAAATACTGCTTTAAAGCTAGGGACAGATTGCATTGCTTTCACCTGGAGTCTGGTGACATCGGGATTGTACTTTGCGTGGTGCAGCACAGCATATTTGGTCTCACACAGTACCTTTTGCACAGCAAGTAGCAGTCTTGATCGCAGATGAAAAGCCCTCTCCTCCAATGGCATCTGGACGGTCAGAGAGGCATCGGCACCTCCCTGAGGGGGACACCCCCTCCAAGAGTTGTGCTCACTGCCCATGCACCTTCCTCGCCCGGGAGGTGAGTGGGCAGCGTTCGCCTCGGCTGGCACGGTGGTTCATCTGGAGTGGACCCAGCTGGCTGCAGGTGAGGGCAGCCTCCTGGGGATGGTCTCAGGTGGACGATTTGGAAGGAAATGAGCCTGCGAGTGCAGGAAAGGGAGTAGGAGAGAGACTGCTTCGTGATGGTAACTGCTAATGCAACTGTGCTGAAGTGGCTGTTAAGGACATTGATGCTTAAAAAGAAAGTTTTACCCCTTACGGTAAACGACGTGGTACCACAGACTCTTGAGATGGAAGCCTCCTGCTCAGCTGACTGCAGTCTTGTAAGACTGCAGCTCATAAGACAACAAATGGCTCCAAAAATACTTGTAAAAAACTGCAACACTGCTGCACATGCTGCCTGGTCCCTCGGTCCCCTCTCCCCAGGCAAATAAAAAGGAAGCATAAAAAAGTAAGTAAAACTGAGGTCTCAGCCTCATGCCACGTGTCTCTAAATGAGAAATTTTATAGCAAGACAGCACAGGGCAGTTTGGGAACAATTCTTCATTCCAAGATGCAAAATATTTTGGTGAGTCCTCTGGAAAAGGTCCTCTGCCACAGTGCGTTGTGGCAGCCTGGCTCACGTCAGGCACAGACAGTTCTTTCTTTGGGGCTCTGCGTCCCACCTCACTTCATCAAACTGGGGGTATTTGCAGGCACCAGCAAGCTCAACACTGGGGCTGACCTGCGGAATTTGGTGCGAGTCCTCCCCAGCATTGCCAAGGCACCTGGGTGAAGGTTGAGGCCAGTGATGTTTTTGATGCCTGTGCATAGGATCTGGCTTCAAAAAAGCACAGGTGGACAGGCTGAGTCAATCTGTGACCTTGCACCACCGCTAACCACTGCTGAACAGGGGACTGCTGTTTGGAAGCATTCCGCTTATTGCTGCCAGCTCCGGGTTTGCTCCCCAGGACCACAGAGTGCATGGCAGTACTCTGAAACAGGACCTGGAGACTCCTGATGTGAGCCTTTCCCAGCTCTTGGGAACCACAACAAGGCTTCTCTGAGCTTAAAGGATAAATGGGGAGAGCAGCGAGTACCTGCTCTTGGCTTCAAGAGAAAGCAAAGAGTTTGGAGAGACTTCTTTATGCACAGTAGCACTGATCTGAGATTTTAATAATGTAATGGACTTGTAAGTGTTCCAAACTGTGAGATTTTTGAATGAATTTTTAATCCAGGGTTTAACATTAAAGATTAACGTGTGTGTGTTTTGAATTTCAAAAAAGGAATTTACCCTGAAAGGCTAAGACTTCCTTCAGTGGCTTCTTAGAGTTTTGTTTTATTTTACTTTTTTTTCACTGGGTGCATTAAAGCAAAAAAAAAAAACAAAACAACAAAAAAACAAAAAACAAAAGAAAAGGAAAACCCAGCATCCAGGCTAGGCTTGGGGAATTTTCAACTTGTTGTCAAACCGGTGTCCGATCGGGCTCTTTCATATTAATGCTGCTTTGTGTGCTGTTAGACTTGGCAGGAGTGGCAACATCTGTGTGAAAAACTGAGCCAGCTGTGCAGAAAAGAAAATCTTTCTTAGTTCAGAGCAGTTGTGTACTTTGCTGCTTGGGTATAAGCAGCTCCTCGCATCTGTTATGGAGGGAAAATTTGCAAAGTGTTTTCCTGAGACTCTAACTCTAAAAGACAAGGGAAGCCTGTAGCAGCTTTATGTTTGCAAAAGTTAGCAGCTCTTATAAAAGGGAATTTAGGACATTGGGAGAAGGGCATAAGAGAGGGCAAGCATAAAATCAGACAGCACTGTGAGGCTTGGTCACCCAGGGTTAACTCTCATGACTGGGCATCAGAAAAGGAGCTGGTAAGGAGGGAGGCACGTTGTCATGTACAATAACAGCAGCAGCTGCATTCACAAAGCCTCTTTCCTGCATTTCAAACATGTTATGACGATAGTCTATGGTTTTTTTAAAACCTTCTTAAGGGGTTTGGAGCATTTTGTGAGCATCTGACACTTCCTTGAGGGTGGTGCTGCATGCCTCCCAGCCTGGGACGCTTTGGGGCAGGGCCTCTGGTAGAAAGCGTTTGCTCTTACAATCATGTTGGCTGCCAACGGAGCTGAACATAGTGAACCTTCTTAGTTATTTTTTTCTCCTTGATAAGAAATGTGTGTGTTAACTTGAAATCAATGCTAATACTTGGCACAGTGGTGGAGAACGTGATTAATAGGCAGAGCAGGGCCCATGAATCAAGTGCCGAAGTTCTATTCTTGTCTTGCCATTGACCTGCTGCGTGGTGTTCAGGTGAGTTATACCCTCTCTCCATCTTGGTTTTCCTCACTGCAAAATGGAGACTCTCTGCATTGCCCCAGTGCCTTACCTTCTAGCATATTTTAGAGCTACCAGTGCAACTTTCTGCACTTGAGTTTTTCAGCATGATGCTGGGTGTGCAGGAGGGCTGGCACCGACTGGAGGTGAGTATGCTCAGCATTTGTGAAAAAATAGGCTCAATGATCTTTGCTTGGACGCTTAGAGCTGCAGATGCCTCAATCCTGTGTTCACTGTAAGCAGGGAGGGCCTCCCAGCATTAGGACGTGTTGCCCTTTGTGCCCTGTGCTGGCATGTCCCCACATGTCAAAAGGGCACACAGCAGGCGGAGAGCAGATTTGTATTAATCTGGCTGTGTGTATATTTTATCTATTGGTACTGCTTCCACCATGCAATGTGGCAATGATTAACCCAAATGCCCGAAGAGCGGGGAATTGATTTATAGTCAGCAACACTCGCACCAAAGCTTTGGGTTTCAGGGCAGGGAGGTGGGGAAGACAGCGTTCCCTGAGGATGAGGAGGAGGGAGTGAGTCTCATTCAGGGAAAGGACAGCAAAGTGCTTAAATAGATGTGTTCCTGTGGCTTATGTGTGGAAGTGTCTGTGCCTGACACTGGCCACTTGAGCAACATCAGGACCAAACCTCTCATGGAAACACGTACAGCTCCTGAACTCTGGATATTCCCATGAGAAGACTGGGCTGGAGCTGTTTGTAGCTAAAGCTAGTAACAAACCGGTCATCTATCCCAGGGAAGTCCTAACGTGTCCTCTTTGTTTTGTCACATGACAGTGAGAGTCCAGATTTTTTAGTGAGTGGAACAAAAATCAGGGGAAATTTCTGTTGGGAAAAGATACTATTCACATGTTGTTGAAAGGCCATAGCATATTAAGTATGTGTGTGCATATAACACTGTACAGTTACTGAATAAAATTATACAAAGTTAGAATTTATGTAATATCTAAATATATGGCAAAAGTTTAAATGGATTGAAATAAAATGTTTTTACCTTATTGAACTGAAGTGTGCCAACATTACCATAATTAAATGGGAAAGTTGAAGCAATTCATTTTGTCTTCACTCACTGAAAATGTCATCAAAGTTGATATTCTTACAACCTATTTTGATTTTAATGAAAACTCTTTTTTTCCCAGTGGAAAATTGTCCTTTTACAACCTCTTTCAGACAGCTCAGCTCATAATCTGAAACATTCAATTACTGACCTGACATTTGCCAGATCAGAAGACAAATTTGGGGTTTCCTTTCTTTTCAATTTCAATGAAAAAGAGCCTGCCTTTTTTGTTTCTTTTCTGTTTGTTTGGTTTTAATAATTTTAATAATTTTAAATGCAAAGTAGTTTGGGATTAACAAAGTTTAAGATATGGAAATCTAATGTCTATGAACATCCCCATGAAAGCTAGTTTCAGTCTGATTGCTTTTGGAGACTGAAAGTTACGCTTTTACACTTTTATCAGACCTGTTTTCAGCATCATGTATGAGACAGGGAAGTTTCACTGTGGTTGTGCATGGTCTCTCCCATACCAGCAGGTCACAGGAGTTTTGTTATCAAAACGGATGCAAATGTGATTAGAGCTTTAAGCCCCGATTTGGCAAGATACTTAAACACGTGCTTAATTTTTAAACATCAAGTGTATTTCCAGTGACTTAACTGTCTTTAGTGGAATTGCTAGGCCGTGGCAAATCAGCCTGGGCATCAGTGGCTGGCCGAGCAGCTGTGGGCACTCTGCTGGCCATGCAGGCGGCAGTGTAGCTGAAGGAGAACTCACAGCCAAGTCACACAGCAGGAAAATTTTTAGGGGATCTCAACGGCACGGTGAGCACCAAAGAACATCTACCAAATATCTTTTCACTTGCAAAGCTTGTGTACTCCATAGGATGAGAATGTTTCATACATGAGACACAAAACTGGGGTGGAAAGCAAATAGTCAACTTGTTGGCATTGCCTTAGCCAGAAATTGTGGGTTGCTGGACCAGATCCTTTAAAAATCTGATATGCATCCTGGTGACAGTCCTTCCTGACTTCAAGAAGAATGGGATCAGTCTATAAATGAAAACTTTTTTTTCTCAGAAATAGCTAGTTTCTGTCTCTTCAGGTGTTGCTTTTATTTTAGATTATTTAATTTTATTTTGTTTTGCTTAGGCACACCTTTGTTGAGGGACCAGCCCATCATAACCCCCCATGGGTCATCATAACCAGCTGTGGGGTGATGATGGTGCTGGAATATCCTGGTAACAGGGGAAGGCAGGTAAGGTCGGTACCCTAGGAAGCATTGGGGGAGCTCCCCTGCATTTGGCATGGAAATGTGGGGCCATTTCTTGGGGAGTTATTTCCTACCCTCAGGCCCCACTGTTCATTGTCCCTGGTACTTCCTTAACCCTGATCCCAGCTCCCACACTGCTACTGCAGCCCCTCATTCCTCTCCCCCAATCCCTCCCTCCAGGGTCTGCCCTCAGCCCCTCTCCAGCCTGATCCAGGTTTGGTCCAGCCTGGCCCAGCTTTCACTCCCTCCTTTGCAGGGAACCTGTCTCACATAGGAAGTCCCAGCTCCTTGGAGCCCTCATTGCTGACCCAAGCCCTGACACGGCCTCAGTGGCTTTGTGTCATACACGTACCCCTACATGTACGAGTGGAGCCCATCAACGTCCGGGTGGGTGGATGCATTGTGTTCCTGTTATCTTCCTGCCTCCTCATTTCTGGAAGATGCAGCAGCACCAACAAGGCCTGGGTTTCACATGGCCGCCTGAGGTTCCTGGAGGACTCCCAGAGGACGTCAGTGGTGTCTGCAGGGAGGGAGCCATGCAGCAACGTGTTCCTGCATCTTCACCCAGCCTGTGCCCTAATAGGGCAATAGGTGCTGTCCCTTTTCTGTTCATCACCCTCTGCTCTTCCTCTTTTTTGGGGAGGATGGACATAGCTCTTGGTGCTTTGGGTAAAAGCAGTTGAATGATAGTTGAACTCTGCCTTGGGGCTATTTGAACTGGAGTTAGACCTAATGATGGTTGTGTCAGGGTAGGTGAAAAAGCTGCTCAGATATGAGTTTGTAGCCTGTGTTTCAATGGCATTTTTTCTGTAATGGGGGCAGGAGGTGGAGGGATAAGCATTCTGCGTATCTCTTGATGTATTCTGTGCTTAAGTGTTAAGTCACTAATGAGCCAGTTCTCCTTCCCCCATCCCCACCTCTTTTCCCATGCAGCTGCACCCCGCGCTCCTGCCTCTCCCCACCCACCCACAGGTCCTATCAGCCTGCCCACCCATTCATCCTGCCTTCCCCTGTGCCAGCTCCCCTTACTGGGCTTTAATCTTATTCCTTATGGGTTCTGTCCTTCCCACTCAATATACCACTGAACATATTTAAACCTCAAGTTGTTTTCCCTTATTAAGCAGTTTATCACTGTGTTGCACTTTTTTTTTTTTTTTTTTTTTTT